>QANY01006443.1:0-10000 GCA_003255025.1 Datisca glomerata | reverse complement strand
TTGTAATAAGTTTTCATTATTTTGTATGTTATGATAGGGTCTTCAAGTTCATTATCGGAAAGAATAAGGGTCTCACTAGGTTCTCCTAGTTCGCTAAAATTCTATATTTTAACTAAACTTTTTATTTTGAAAAGATATTATTCTTTTGTTATTTCAGAGTTTGAATCTTTTAATTCTTTTAGATCATTCTTAATGTTTTTCTATCTCCTTTTGAAGCTCTTAAAATGTAATTTACTTATCTTTTCTTTAAACTGTATTGAATCTTTGAAGGGTTTGAGAAAGACTTACAGTATCATTATTAGATTCTGTATCTTCTTTCTTTTGAATAACATTTCTAAATCTTTCAAGGTATTATTGTTTTAACTCAGGATTATCAATTCTACTAATTAAATCCAGTAAAATATTTTCTCGTTCCTCATTTTTAGTTAAAATATTTATAGATATCTTACAATGACTATCCTTGCATCCCATACAGATGTCAAATTCTTCCAAATCTTGAAGATATCATTGTCAGAACTTGAAGATTTCAAATCATTAGAATCAGTAGAATCAAATTCTTCCAAATCTTCATTACTAGTTTCATAGTAATCTACGGATTCTGTAATTCTAAACAAATCTTATTTCTTTGTTTGTAAAATTTGCTACAATATGGTTTGTAAGCTCTTTTAGGATTAAAGTCTAGGTGAGTAGCTTTCCTATGTTTTTTATATGGTGTCATAGCAGAAGCCATATTGTTCACAGAAATTTCATAATTCATATTTGACAGTTTTCTTTTCTTTTTTAATGTGTTTATTGATTTTCATATCAATTCACATTCTGAAACCTTCTTTTTCTATTGTTGTGATGATGGTCTCATAGGTGAGACTATTATAGTCTATGTTTCCTTGATCATCACTGAGGACAATCCTAATTTTGTGATCAAACAAAATGGGTAAGCCACTTATAAACTTTTCTTTCTAAAAAGGTTGATTAATACCATCCTTTATCATCACTCTAGACAAGAATATGTTTTTGTATTAGTCAAATCACTTAGGGTTGGACACCTAAGATTGGTCAATTGATCATGAATACGCAAAGTAATATTACTTGGTGTATCAATGAAGTGTTCAATTATTATGTAAAAGAGTGTATTGAGAGCATCAGACATTTGTTCTTGTTCACAACCAAGAATCGGGGCTCCTTCGGCATCAATTTTTATTGCTCTTAAAATAGCATTCTTGGATTCTTGGCTGAGATGTTTTTCCCATCAGAAATGAAGCATTCTTGTAAATCAAAGAGCTTTATGACCTCAATATATGTAAAAAAGTGGGTGGTTATGTAGCTATTAGCAATCATTGCCACGTGTTGTATCTTATTGAGGACTTCTTATTCTGAAAGACGATCATCAATATTCCACTCATATAGTTTTTCAAGAGAGACAAAAATTGATTGATTAAAGAAGACTATGGAATTTGAATATCCAGAGGAGTAGGTCTTATGCCATTTTCTTTCAAGTTTATTGATCTCTTGATTTTTTGAATGTTACTTCTAAATTGTTAATGATGGTGGATCAATAGGCAGAATCGGATTTACGGCTATCAGATTCAGAATCTTGGTCTTCGTTAATCACCTTAACAGAAGAAGATGGCCCAACAGACTTATTTTTTAGCTCGTGAAGCATTTGTTCAATCTTTTATTGAAGGGGACAATTTTTAAAGCAGTTTTATCAAAAAAAATTTATTAAAGGAGTTTGGGTTTCTCCTAAAACTAGGGAATTGTCAGCCTTAGGTACATGGAGATCATCAACCCTATTCTTAATTTTGTCTAATTATTTTCTTATTGTCACTAAACTTTGATTAGTATAATTAAGTTGTTCAACAACTTTTTTATTGGGGTCCCTCTCATCAGAAATTTTAAAAGGAGAGACACTAACTAAAGAAATTTTATGATTAATAACAATTATTTTAGGTGGGGGATGACTGGAAGTTACCCAACTAAAATCTTCTTTGACCCATTTAGTCTTAGAGATTATCATTATTAAGTCTTAAATTTTTCATTTTTAAAATTTGTAATTCTAGTTCTAATTGTTGGATCTTAAGATCCTAATCATTATTAATAGTGGATCGAGAAAATGAATATCTAGGGATATTAGTTCGGCTAAGCTCCATAATTTAGGAATTGGATGTGAAAGGTTGGAAATTTATTTTAACAGTACCGTTCAAGAGGGAGTTGGGTGGGACTTGGCTTTCATTGGTTAAAAGTCAGTTTGTAGGTAGACAAGAGTGGGTTGGCTTTCATTGGCTAAAAGTCAATTTCTAGGTAGACAGGAGTGGGTTGGCTTTCATTGGCTAACAATATATGTCCAACTAACAGTTTTGGGATTTCTAATATTAGCATTGGTTGATTGGATTGAATCAGAAAAGTCTAGTTTTAGGACTTCTATTGATAGCTTGGAAATTCATATTGGTTTTGATAACTTTGTAATGAATCTAAAAATCAAAGTTAGAGGTTGGACTCCTTCAAAAAATTCATAACCATTAGTCTTTATATTCAAGTTTAAGGCTTTTAGAATATGAGAATCAAGCAAACTAACTGACAAATCAGAAAGGCAATCAAAATGAATTGCACCATTTCAAAGGGAATATTCGATTAACCTTAAAATAATATCATTAAAATTAGTAAATCTTACATCACGCAATGCTAACAAGACAGATGTATTTAGACATTTTCTTGTGAGTGATTTTATTCCAATTTGGACTAAACTGAGTGAAGAAAATTGTATCCTTCTTCAATGCGATGTTTAATAGAATTTGAATAGAGTAATTGACAAGTTTCATGCTCCTTTCCTGTTGCATATATTTTTTCAAATATTTTTAACTTGATGTCGTGGCTTAAAAGAAGCTACTGACCATGTTGATTTATAAATTTCTTTACTAGACACTTTGGGTATATTCTATATCTTATGATCTACATGATCATTAGCAAAATATTCAACAAGTTCTTCATTTATTATGTCAGGAATTGTATTCATCGTAGATCTATTGCTACAAGAAGAATTACTTCTAAATAACTTACTCATTCTTCTAATTTACTAAGTTATTTTTACGTCTAAACATTTTATTATTACTCTGATTAACAAATCCACTATGACTTGTACAACTTCTTATAAAGTTTAAGTTTTTCACCCTACCCTTCAATAGCTACCCTAACCATAAGATTTCATGCCTCACAAAGGGCCTTACTAGGTACATCAAGAAAAATAAATAGAAACTAATATGTCAGAATCACAAATTAGAAAATGAAAATAATATAGAACTAAATTCATCATAATAAACTAACAACTTGGGTAGAGAAAGAGACAAACGGAGGGGAGAGAGATTGCTATATAATTTGAAATATATATATATGTATATATATATATATATATATATATATATATATATAGCAAGAGAGAGAGACTAGGGAAGAGAAGGGAAAGAGAGAGAATGGGAGAGAGAGGGGAAGAGAGAGCGGGAGGAAAAAAGGGTAATAGAGATAGGGCGGGGGAGAGAGAGCTAGGGGGAGAAAGAGAAAGAGAGAGACAAACGGAGGAACTAATAAAAAATGAGAAAGAGTGGAGGAGAAAGATTGATTGACAGATAGAAAGAGAGAGAGACTAGGAGGAGAGAGAGGGGAAGAGAGACAAGGGGAGAGAGAGGGCTAGAGAAAACATAGAGGGGGAGGGAGAGGGGGCGAAAGAGAAACGGGGAGAGAGGGGAAGGAAGTGCGGACCAGAGAGGCAAAGAGAGTAGGGGAAAGAGAGAGAGACAGAGAGAGAGATAGAGAGAGAGAATAAGAGAATGAGAGATAGATAGATAAATAGAGAGGGGGGGGAGAGAGGGAGAATGTGGGAGAGAGAGAGAGTTAAAGTGAGAGGGAGGAGGGGGGAGAGAGTGTGTGTGTGTGTGAGTTAGAGAGAAAGGTAGGGATAGAAGGGTGAGAAAAATGGAGAGAGAGTGAGTGAGCGAGAGAGCGAGTGAGTGAGCGAGAGAGCGAGTGAGTGAGAGATCGAGAAAGTGAGCGAGAAAGCAAGCGAGCGAGTGAGAGAGAGGGGGGTAGGAAGAAAGGGTGACAAAACTAGAAAGAGTGTGAGAGAGTGTGGGGAGAAAAAGAGAGCGAGCGAGAGAGAGATACAGATAGATAGATAGAGAGAGTGAGATAGATAGAGAGAGAGAGAATGATTCGAATAAGAGAGTGAGTGGTGGGAAAAGAGAGAGAGATGGAGAAAGAGAGAGTGAGGGAGAGAGACATGGAAAGAATTAACAAGAACGGAGAGAGAGAGAAACATTGAGGGAATTAATAAGAAGGGAGAGAGAGTGAGAGAGAGAGGGAGAGAAAGAGAGAGAGAGAGGAGAGAGTGAATGATTGAGTTAGAGAGTGAGCGAGGGGAAAAGGAGAGAGAGACATGGAGGTAATTAAAAAGAAGGGAGAGAGGGAGAGAGAGAGAGGGAGAGAGAGAGAGGGAGGGAGAAAGAGAGAGAGAGAGAGAGAAAAGCAGGGAGAAAGAAGGGTAGAGTTACAGAGGGAGAGAGACAGATGGAGAAAGGGTGAGAAAAATGGAGAGAGTGTGAGAGATAGTGGGGGTGGAGAGAGAGCGCGGGGAAAGAGAGTGAGATTAATAGAGGGAGAGAGAGAGAGGCATGGAGGAATTAGTGAGAAGTGAGAGAGAGGTAGAGATAGAGAAAGAGAGGTAGGGAGAGAGAGTATGAGGGAGGGTGAGAGAGATAGAAAAAGTGTGTGATAGAAAGAGAGAGAGAGGAGAAAGGGAGAGAGAGTGTGCGTGTGAGCATGTATGGGTTTGGTTTGGGTGTGAGGGAAGGAGAGAGAGTGAGAGAGAAAGAGAGAATGATAGAGAGAGAGACAGAGAGAGAGAAAGAGATAGAAAGAGAGTGAGAAAGAGAGAGGCATGGAGAAAGATGGGGAGAGTTACAGAGGGAGAGAGATATAAGGAGAAAGGGTCAGAAAATTGGAGAGAGTATGAGAGATAGTGGGGGGAGAGAGTGAGTGAGTGAGTGATTGATTGAGTCAGAGAGAGAGAGTGGTGAAACAGAGAGAGAGATAGACAGAGGGAGAGAGAAAAGGAGGAATTAACAAGATGGGAGAGAGATTGAGATAGACAGAGAGGTAGGGGGAGAGAGGATGAGCGAGGGTGAGCGAGATAGAGAGAGTGTGAGATAGAAAGAGAGAGTGGGAGAGGAAGAGGGAAAGAGAGAGTGCGTGGGAGTGTGTATGTGTGTGGTTTTGGTATGAGGGAGGGAGAGAGTGAGAGAGAGAGAAGTGGAAGAGACCTCACTTAAAAAGAGAGTAAGATAATGTTAGAGATAAAGATAGATAGAGAGAGAGCAAAAGGGTTGGGTAAAATAGGAAGAACAAAAAATATTAAAAGTTACTAGGATCCAATGGCCATATCGACAAGAAAAAAATCGGGCCATTCATGAACCTTTAAAACTAGTGTGTTATATATGGTGGGGTTCTG
Organism: Datisca glomerata; assembly: GCA_003255025.1. Taxonomy (NCBI): domain Eukaryota; kingdom Viridiplantae; phylum Streptophyta; class Magnoliopsida; order Cucurbitales; family Datiscaceae; genus Datisca; species Datisca glomerata. The sequence continues at coordinate 4,506 of QANY01006443.1, read as the reverse complement.
TGGAAGAGAGCGATTTCTTATCAGCTCTTTTTGTCAAGGAATGTAAATTAAAGTTGGGAGGGTTATTAATAGTATGTGTCAATTAAATTTGGGTATTGCAACTGACATTAAAAATAAGATGGTATAAATTTTAAATTTAAATTAAACACGTGACTAGTTTTAATTGGGTATTATTAACATAAAATGATAGTATATTTAGATTTTAAGTTTCATTAATTAGGTGATTTGTGTAAATCTGATTAATTTTTTATGGCGAGTAGGACACATATTCATGGATCTAAATTTCTAATAAAATAAGTCAATTTTAAATAAATAAATCAATAAATCAATACAGTAGACAATTTTTTTTTCAAAAAACACAAAATACTTTTATTGAACAATCATCCCAAATTTTCTTCTACATGTCGTTAATCAAATTTTTATCCAAACAGCTTTGAGGAAACTTTTTTATGTAAAAGCACTCCGAAATAGGCTCTTTGTTTAGGAAAATTTATTAGGAAACGATTTTATGGTGACTTTTTATTTAGTTAGAATCCTATTTTGAGTAGAAAACTTAGGAGTGCTCATAAATAAGAGGCTTTGAAAAATTATTTGGTGACTTTATTTCAAAAGAAGATGAGAAGGGTGTCTATGTAGACACGTCATGTTGTGAGGAGGCTCCATCCTAAGAGATAGAGGGCTATTTCGAGATGAGACAATGTGACTCTATCCCATGAGGGACTCCATAATATTGAGAGATTTAAAATGAGAATTAATTTGCCCATACGATGACTTTTGACTAGCTAGTCATGGTTATCAAAATGTGATGGAGGCATTGACCACGCATTAGAGATCAATCTTGTTACGAGATGTCGTTTACTGTTTGATGCGCTTGAGCCTGATTTGAGGTATAATGGGACTTGGTTTAGGTGATTAGTATCATTTTGAAGTATGTAATGAAGATAGTTGCAAAGCTAGAAAATTGACCGAACCAAATTCAAAGTAACTTTTTTTAATTTTTTATGATGTCTCTGCTGTAATAAATATTAGCAACAAAATATTCGTAACTTTTAGCGTCACCAAATAAGAACACATGCAGATTTGGTGAAGTATCTCAATATATATGAGGCTGAGAATAACGATCATTTGTCACCCCATGTGACTCTTCTGTAGGGGTAAACAAATATTAGGTCTAGGGGGAACCCCTGACCTCTCAGTTTATTCTTTTTTGTAGTTCCGATAGCAACTATTTTTCTATGGTATATAATTAAAATTTTTAGTGCCCCTGTAGAGAGTGACATAGCTCATTAGTAATTGTCTTTTCTTCCTAAAAGTCAAATCTCATTATCTTCAATACCTATACAATTTTGTTTCTTTTTTATTTATGTTTTCATGCCAATTTTTGACATTGTATTTTCTTTAATTTATTTTTATGCCTCACTCATTATTTTTATTTTTATGTGATTTCTACTACTATATATTTTGGTCGGATAATACTTTCATTTTATTTCCCCTATAAGTTTGATAACTTCTTGTTGGTTGATTTTGTTTCTTTGTACAAATTATTTACTTATTTTTTACTCTCTAAGGACACAATATATATTGTTTCATTGATAAACATTAATGAAAGTTATATATATATATATAACATTAATACTCTAAAATCAAACTAGTTTTTAAATATTAACTATAAGAATAAATCTCAAACACCACTATCGAACTAGTTTTTAAATATTAAAAAAATCAGACTTTCCTTTATATTTGTATTTCTAAAAAGTCAACCTAGTAAGAAAGTTAAGTGCAAAAATATTAAATAATTAGTTTGACTAATATCGATACCCTCAAATCTTGTTTCTTAGTTTTTTTAGCAAAAAACTTCTCAGTAATTACTTGTAGTAGTGCTTATCTGACATAGAAATTCATTTAAAAAATCCAAGTAATTTCTTATGTTATTTTAAAAATGCAAATCATAAGGTCTTCACAATTTTCCATTACATTAGAGAAAAATTTCCTTAATCAGTATTCACACCAACTGAACTTGAAGATCTAAGAACACTTGAGATCGAGTAAGAATAATTACTAAGCAACAATCACTTATCCAATGAGTAATGTATATACACAGAATTCTGATTAAGTTCAATTGCCGAGCAAATACAACGCATCCCATGAAGATTGTTTAAGCGCTGAATTAAATAAAAAATTGTTCCTAAAAAAATCATTCTACTAAACTCTAAACTTCTGAGTAAATTCAGAAGCATAGACAATACTTTGGTATGAATGATAGTTAGACAATAATAAGCTCAGAAGGTTAGACAATACTTCAACACCTGTCAAAAGTTTTTCTATACTAAAAAATAGTTGTACTAAATGATATATGTGAAGAACTCCAACTTTCTCAACAATCGCCATCATTAATGGATAAGAAAAATCAAACATTATACATTTTAAATCAGTCTTGTTTTAGTTGTGACATCAAACATCATCCCGCCCATAGTAATTTTTTCCCAATACTCCATTTCGAGCCTCAAAATCCCATCCCGCTCTACATGCTTAAATAAACAAACAATACAAGTAATTAATAATCCAACACACATCAACCGTTAACCGTCAAAGGAATAAGGCATTGCTAAGTGGGTTGTTGAGGGAACTAAATAGAATTCCTACTTCCTTAGCTCAATAAATCTCCATCATAAAAAGATGAGAAAAATCAGATCTTGCATAGATAAAATACACACAACTCTGAGAGTTTTAGAAGTAAGAGAAGACATGTCATCTAAATAAAATGTTGGGATGAAAATGATATCTTGTCGCTAAAAGTTCTATTGTAAAAGATTCACCCTATGTAAATCTAAGTATATTCGAGGAGTCAAGTATTTATTGAGAATATAGTCCAGATTGAAGAAGAGGTAGATCAAATTATGGGTGTAGAAAAATTCACATTTTATGAATAAAAATTCCTCAAGAACTTTGTTAAGGAGTTTTTAGGTGATGTGTGATTTGAGTGACATAGTCTATAACAAGTAAGTCTGGGGACATTAGAGACCCTCTTATATAGATGGAGCAAAGTAGAAACCACAAATCAGTCCTTTGTAATAATATGAAAATCACTTATAATAAACGTGAACACGCCTAAAACGTGGTCACTCTCATAAAACGAGATCACGTTCCTAAAACGAGATCACGTTCCTAAAATGTGATCACACTTCACACTCTCAACTAGTCGTGCCTTCATGCAATCAAACAATCGCATATCTAACTCACAAATAGTAAACTTGAACTATACATAACACTTACCTTAGAAGGGGCTCGACCATGCCACCTGCCTTTGGGTTCCCCCAAAGGTGGCAAGACCATACCAATCCCCCTCGTACCACTCCGAGGGCGGCTATAAGGGGGTACTTCGCCGACAGATGCGTGTCGCACTTTTGACCCTTCTTTATCAGAAAGAGCACTTCTAAGACACCTAAGGAGATCATACCCTTCAAGGAGATTTTTTTTATCTTGTTATAGTGTAACATTATCCTAATCCTACCAGATCACAGCTCCTATATTATTCTCAAACAAAGAATAGCCTTCGAGGTCTTTTCCTAAGCTCCATGGTAGGTTATAACACTTAACGTATAATTCATCAGTAGGCTTGCCTCCTAAATAAGTCTAAGGGCGTCCCATACAAATATAGTCACTGGGTACGCCACCTTTATATTTAAGCGGCATTCCTTATAAACATATTTGTTATTACCCTACATTGATCTCATCATGCAATGTAGGCCATATGAGCCTGCCTTTAGATGCTACGTGTATATTTTGACACGTCATTCGTTATGAGTTGGCTTACTATTTATGATATTTTTATAGATTACTTAAGCACATTGAAACACAATTTTATTTTATATTTATTTTATTGGACGAGATGAAAATTTCACTCTTGATTACTTAGTGTACAGTGACACTATAAGTCGCGTCTTAGATATCAACCAGCGCACGGGAGACTGTGTATTACGACTAATTATTGGATGTACCGACCACAATGTGAGACCTACATATAAAAATTATGGTCCGTTGATTTAGACATGAACGAGTTTAATTTTATTGAAATGGAAATTGAAAAATAATTTTATTTTTCTTTATTTACAAATTAAAATAGATCTTAACCTCGTACATCTAACACGACTATCGATGACATCGTGATTGATAGTCTTTGTAATTTATCGTGTATGACACGTAAATTTGACATGTGCAACATGAGGTACGTTTCCCGACAACATTTCTGCTGGTCATTTGGACACAAGCTGAACATCAATTGGGTTTGCAATATATATTGTCGTTTTGCTAAATAATTGTAGCTGGAGAACTGCTCAGGAAAGTATCGGTGGTAGATTTGTTTACACCACTAATTCTTTTGACTTCCAAGTTTGAAAAGCAAAGCTAAAGGAGGGTCAACAAGCATTATTTGCTAGCAATAGAGAGAGTTACTGTTTTTCGTCTGTCAACAAAATCACAATGGAAAATAAATTTCACAAGAAACCA
>QANY01006426.1:760850-905693 GCA_003255025.1 Datisca glomerata | reverse complement strand
TCTTTTTTCAATTTTTACTTTTTAGTCTTTGGACCACTTTTCTTATTTTAGTATTGGATTAGCTTTCAAATTATACACATAGTCTTGGATTATTAAAAGAGCCAAAATATAAAACATGTATATTTCATGTATTAGGCCGGATAAAATACGGTATCTACACTTTGGGTTCTAACCCAATGGTTCCCTTTAAAGTTAACTTGTTGATGGACCAGGAGACGCCTCATTAGATTATGAGCAACTGCAATTCTCCGTCAATACTAATCAACTGGGGGAAGAGTCTGTTGAAGCCCTTCAGAAATGGATCAACCACAATCTTCTTTTAGTAACTCTTTCCATTTTTCGTAATTCTATTCATCATTATTATTACTTCTTTGATCACTTATGAATTTTCTCATTTCAGGCCACCCTTTATCATGACGCTCTTGCCGCTAAACTTAACAGTATTGGTGACGAAAGGTTAGACATGAATAAGAAGTCTGAAACCTTAACCTAGACCAATATCTAGGTGAGGTGAAGAGTGAGGCTGAAGCTGCTTGACTTAAGGTTGCTGGGTAAGGGATGACAAACGTACTTAAGAAACTGTTCGTGAAGTTTCTGAGTGTCTGGAAGCTTGAACTGCCAAAGATCTGAAGAAGAAGGAGGAAGTATGACCTTTATACTACCCAGTTCAGACTGCTGGAAAAGGAGGTTTCACCATCAGATACCTTAATGGTGTTGCTCAGGACCCTCTGCAGTATGAGATGACTGAGGCGATTCCTCTTCCCACTAAAGAGAGTGTTCCTGCCCCGGTGTCAAGCGCCGAAGATGTCACCATGGAAGTCGTTGTTGAAGCGGCGCAGAGGCCTTATGACCCGTCGGCAAAACATATTCAACTTGACTGATTTCATTTTTCTCGTTTCTATATTTTTTGTACCTTTTCCTTTATGAATGAAATGCCATATTTTCCTTGCTCTAAGTGTTACTTTATTTCTCCCAACAACTTTCATTTTCCTACATTAATTTGGCACCTTTCGATATACTTAAGCTTTTTCTTACAATTTTTACCTTAAGTAGTCTCTAGGTACGCTTAATTAATTTTTTTTTTAATTTTTTCCTTAAGCGGCCGCTAGCACACTTAGGCAACTTTTACCTTAAGTAGCCACTTGACACACTTAGACGATTTTTACCTTAAGCGGCCGCTTGGAACACTTAGGCATGTTTTTAGTTTTTACCTTAAGTGACTGCTTGACACACTTAGGCATTTTTTCAAATTTCATCTCAAGTGACTGCTTGGCATACTCAGGCAAATTTTCCAAGTTTTACCTTAAGTGGCTGTTTGACACACTTAGACATTTTTTTTTTCATTTTTTACCTTAAGTGGCCGCTTGACACACTTAGACATTTTTTCAAATTTTTACCTTAAGCAGTCGTTTGACACACTTAGGCATTTTTTTTTTATTTTTTTTACCTCAATCGGTCGTTTGACACTCTTAGCATTTTTTTTCAAATTTTTGCCTTAAGTGGTCGCTTGACACACTTTGGTGTTTTTTGGAATTGGCTTTTCATGTTCTCCCTCTATATTAGATTCAGGTTTTTGTGGTCTCCCTCTATATTAGATTTGGGATTTCGTGCTCTCCCTCTATATTAGATTCAGGCTTTTGCACTCCCTCTATATTAGATTCAGGCTTTTGCACTCCCTCTATATTAGATTCAGGATTTTATGCTTTCCCTCTATTTTATATTCGGGCACTTATCAGAGTTTACTAACATAAAAAATTGGTAAAAAGAGTTGAATACATTGATTTACATAGAAAACTGTTTAATAGGGAAAAAACCACGGAGTAAAGATATTGTTATTAAATAATAATGAAATGCGTTCATACATAGTGTTCCTTAGATTAACAACATTCCATGGCTTCGGCAAGTCCACACCTTCATAGTGAGTGAGCCAAAATGAGCCTTTGCCACCCACTAGTTTTATGACATATGATCCTTCCAAATTTAGACCCATTTTCCTTCATCCGCTTGCATAATTCATTTTAAAACTAGATCGCCAGGCTGAAAGCCCCTTGATTTTACCCGCTTAGAGAAATAAGGCCTTCGCGTTGGTTGTAATTTCTAAGTCTGATAAAGGCCATCTCTCTTATATCCTCTAACAGATCTAACTATTTCTCCATGACTTTGAAGTTTTCCTCCTAATTGATATTTGGTGTTATAGTTAGGCACCCAATTTTTATTGAGATGATTGCCTCTGTCCTAAATGCTAAAGTAAACGAGGTTTGTCCGGTAGGTTCTCGTGGAGTAGTGCGATAAGCCCAAAGAACTGAAGGTAGTTATTCAACCCACTTTCTTTTTTCCGCTTCTAGTCTTAACTTCAATCCCTCCAGGATAGTTCTATTTAACCTATCTACCTTACCGTTTCCTTACGGATAGTATGGAGTGGAATGTAAGACTTTGATCCGTAACCCATCATAGAAACACTTAATGGTTTTCACGGTAAATTATAGTCCATTATATGAGATTATGGTTTTTGGAATTCCAAATTGGGATATAATTTCTTTCCAAAGAAAATTTCTCACTTCTTCTTCTCAGATCCTTACTAATGCCACCACTTCTATCCATTTCGTGAAGTAATTTGTGGCTACCAATAAGAATTTTTCTGAGCTGGAGTCATTGGTAGTGATCCTACGATATCGAGTCCCTATTGCATGATCAGCCAGAGACTTAGGAGAGCTTGAAGGGTTTCAGGGGTCATTCAAGGAATCGGTGCAAACCTTTGACATTTGTTACACTTTCTTGCGTATTCCTTTGTGTCTGATTGCATTTTTGGCCAATAATACCACTCGTTTATATTTTGTGTGCCAAAGTCCTCCCTCTTATACGGCTCCCGCAAACTCTTTTATGAAATTCTGCCAATACATACTTGGCTTTTGTGGAGTTGAGGCACTTTAAACAGGGCCCCGAAAAAGATCTTCTCTATAGTTTGTCATTGATAAGGGTATATCTCACCGCTTACTGTCTCAATTTTTGTACTTTAAGCTTACTTTTTTAGTAGCTCGCCACCCCGCAGGTATTGAATAAACGTTTCATCTAGCTTGATTACTCGAACGTTGTATATAAAATAGTCGTTTAGCTCTCTATGCTTGGGAGGTCTAGGAATTCAATTGGGATGTTTTTCTTTCCTTGATTATTGATTGAAGATCCCAAAGTTGCTAGAACATCTGCATGCAAATTTTTTCTACTCTTATAATTTGTTTTATTTGATACTATTTTGATTTTTATAGTAGTTGCTTTGCGCATTGGAGATATTGAGACATTCATCCATTTTTAGCGGCATAAATTCCTGAAATTTGGTTAGCCATTAATTGTGAATCACAATAAATACGTATTTTTTAGTCCAAATTTCATTGCGAGGCAGACTCCAGCTAGTACTGCTTTGTACTCCGCTTCATTATTTGAAGTGTTGAAGCCAAATTGATAAAGCTTCTCCTATGGTTTCTCCATGCGGAGTTTGAATCATGACGCTTGCCTTGGATCCTTTTTTATTTGATGCTCCATATGCAAATAGTTCCTAAACATATGTTTGTAGATCAATATCACTAATGCCTTCTTTTTGCCCTGTCGTAAACTTAACAATGAAATCCACTAACACTTGCGATTTCATTGCAGTTATAAGAACATACCATATCTCATATGAACCATGCTCCACCACCCACTTGGCTAATCTCCTTGTTAGATATGGTGAATGCAGAACACTATAGACTGGGGTTTTAGTTTGTACAATGATCGTATGCACCTGGAAATACAGCTCGAGCTTTCACGACGCAACAATTAGAGCCAGGCATTTACTAATAATGTATACATGATTCTGTGATTTATCTTTTTACCTAACTAAAGTGGCACTGACGGCTGCTTCTGAAACTGCTAAGTACAAATGTAATTCTTCATTTGGTTATGGTTTTGACAAGATGGGAGACTAGGTGAAATATTTGTTGACTACATGGAATACCGCTTCGCGATTTTCGTCCTACCTTTGAATTGGGTTCTTTATGTGTCTTGAGAAAAATGGATTACATTTATCTGTGGATTTAACTAGGAATCTTCCAATTGCGACCAACTGTTCCCGTAAGACTTTGTTGATCATTCAGAGTCATTGGAGTTTTCATTTCTACAATCGCCTTCACTTGATCATGATTCATTTATATTTCCTTTTGAGTAACCATATGTTCTAAGAATTTTCCTTCTTTGACTCTGAATGCACACTTTTTAGTGTTCAGCTTCATGTTGTGCCTTCACAGTTCTGAAAGGCTTCTTCTAAATGTTTGATATGATCGTCTTGGTTCATTGACTTAACCAACATATCGTCAACATATACCTACATTGTACGCCCACTTTATTTTTGAAATATCTAATTCACCAGACGTTGATAAGTTGCTCCAGCTTTCTGTAACTCAGAAGACATTACTTTATAACAATAGATGTCGTGATCCATTATAAATGATGTCTTTTCTTGGCCTGAAGGGTACATCTTCATTTAATTATATCTGGAAAACACATCCATAAAGCTTAACAACTCGTGCCCTGCTATTGCGTCAATCATTTGATCGATTCGTGGAAGTGGATAGTCATCCTTAGGACATGCTTTATTAAGGTCCATGAAGTCCATGTAGACCCTTCATTTTATTTTCTTCTTTTTACTGAAGCAACGTTAGACATCCATTCTGGATACATCACCTCCTTGATGAAACCTGCATTTGTTAATCGGTCAATATTTTCTTTGATAACTTTCTTTCTTTCTGGAGAAAAGGTTCACCTCTGCTGCTTCGCAGTTCTGGAACACAGATCTATGTTCAAATGGTGATGTATTATTTCTTCACCAATCTTGTCGCTCTTGTTGGGACAACGTTGCACCAATCTTAGTTGCTTGCATACTTTCATTGAGCTTCACTTCTATAAGTTCTTTGGCAGCTTCGTACCGAGGTCCTTCATCTTTGGTCAAGTTGTTCTGCAACTTTAATTACTATTGATGTTTTCTCTACTGATATTGTTGCTTTCCTTACCGTATCCAAAGTTGTGCAATGCAACATCGAGTTGTGGCTTGATCTGCTGTGATTGTTCGTATTCCATCTGGACTTAGGTATTTCAACGTTTGATGGTATGTGAATAGTACCCCGCTTTCATTTTGTGAATCCATGACCTCCCCAAGATTGCATTTTATTGGGATGATATATTTATAACTGCAAACTCTATTAAGTAGTTAAACGACTTTGCTAACACGAGAAGGAAAAGTGTTCCTTCTAAGTACGTTACTTCTCTATTGAAATCCACCAATGATTGTCCTAGGTTTTGTAACTTAACCTCTTCTACACCCATTTTATCCATGGTTGAACGATATGAAATGTTTGGAGCGCTGTCGTTATCTACCAAGACTCTCCTCAATAGGCAATTTCCTACTTGGATAGAAATTACTGGCACATGATTATAGTTTTCAGTGACTTGTAAGTCTTCTTTGTTGTTCAATACTACGGGAGCTTCTTTTGAAGTTTTCTCTTCTTTCTTTATAATCATGCTCGCTCTTTTGCAGGATTGTTTTCTCTATTTGTGAACTAGCTCCTTCAAATTCCATTAAAGCTATTATTATGTTGACGATACGCAAAAGCTTTGCTACATTTTTCTGCTCCGTATTTCCTTCTACCTGTCTATTGTCAGGCTTAGTGACGTACTGCTTCAGATAAACTTTGCCGATGAGCTCTTCAATGTAACGATTTAACTGATAGTAGGCTTTCGGCATGTGCCCATTGCTTTTGTGGAACGAGCAGTATTTTTGTTTATCTTTCTATGTAGGTTCTTTTCGATTGGGTGGTGGCTCTTCAACCACGGCTCGTCTTTTATGGCCCACATGATGTGATTCATTGGTATAGTGAGTGGAGTGTAAATTTTCTCCCTTAGGGTAACCCACTTAGGTCCTCGTAACCTTGTGTCTCGTCCGTCTTTGCCACTGGGTGTTTCAATTCTTCTTTTGATATTGATGATGGAGTTTGCAGCTAACTGCTCAGATAGCCGCATCATACTTCTTTCCTATTCAAGATTAATGTTAGTTTGATCCCTAAGAAATATATCCATCATTGTGAGTGGTTTTTCCTTGGATAAGTCTTTAAATAATGAAGATTGCGGCTTTAATCCTCTTCTGAATGCTAATCTGGCCACGCGGTCATCACAATCCTCTACCTTGCCCATTTCTTCTTTGAACCGCTGGGTATAATCACACAATGATTCTCCTTTCTTTATTGAAATCGTCAGAAGATACTTCAAGTCCTCTATGACAGATCGATATGTTGCATACTATTTCAAAAAGATAGAATACATGACAGGAAAGTTAGTTATAGAACAAGAGGGAAGAGAATGATCCAATTTTAGTGCGTAGCCGTCGAGGCTTGTAAGCAACATTATGCACATGAGTGCATCCTCGTGCTGATAGTGCTCCATCATTTGCCAGAACCTCCTCAAGTGGTCAACTGGATCTGTCTTTCCTGCATAGTACTTGAACTTTAGTGCTAAAAACTTCTTAGGGATATGAGTTGACATAATTTTCAGAGTTAATGAGGTCTTAGTGAGTAAGTCTATATCCATTATAGTTGTGGTGCCCAACCTTTTGGCTTGTGTAATTTTTCTTTGGAGCATTTTTTTTCTGTATCATGCTCCGTCAACCTTTATTAAACTCCATGATTTCCTGCCGGTTTGTTATCCATATTCTTGGACTGCACGTCACCTTCTTCATTCAAGGCTTGATCATTATCCAGGTTCTGTCCATCAAGCCTTCTTATTACATCATATAGACTATCATGTTCATCTTCTCAAAGAGGTTGGCTTGGTTCATTACGAAGTTTGCATGATTTATTATTGTAAGGAATGCACTTGATCTTGTAGTTCATGTAAAGTTGTATGTAGAGTTTCCACATTCTGGTTCTCCAACTCTGTGATCATAGCTAGTACAGTTTCGAGTATGGCTGGTACATCATGATTTCTCTGTTCAAGATGGCTTTAAGACTCGTTCCTGCTTTCAGCATTCCGAGTAGCACTCGACCTTGCACTTGACATCCTCGATGTTTCTTATTGAATTTTTTCCTCCATGAGTTTTCTTTCAGCTTCAATGAAAGTACCAATTTGTAAATGAATTTTTTCCTCTACTTAATTCGAGTGATCGAATTGAGGAATAAACTTTGAAAGTTTAAAGAATTCAAAGAGAATTGGTAAATCGTATTCACTTCGATTGAATTGGTAAATTAGACATATGGAGGTATTTATAGGTATTTTCTTCCATGATCGTTAATTGTGATATAATAATTATTTATTGATATCAGTGTAATCATCATGATCATGTCTGATTTGCCCTCGACCGCCACGTCATCTCCATTTGACTTTATCTAACATCTTTCCACGTCACCTTCTTTGGGTTGCCTTTCCGCCACCCTAGCGATCCATTGCTGCATTAATTAACCTACCCTGATCATAAAGTACTTGAAAATATCTTAGTTGGATTCATGGTTTTCATATATCTTGAACTTGTTTCATCACAATTCAATTAGACATATTCCCCAATTAACAACCTAACCAAAACTGTTTCACACTTGAACTTGAACTTGTTACATGAACGTGAACATGGTGAAATGAGAGTCCTAAAACTGGTGTCATTTAAGTTTATCTTAACCTTAAGGACCCTGACATGAACATGGTGACCGCCTAACCGTATAGCTGAAATCATGACGTGAATATTCTCGTTACTTGATAACTACGAGATATGCATGTCTACTCTTTATTCATTTAGCACTTCACTTGAGTTAATTTTATGTCTCATAATAACTCGTATTTTTGACTATCATGCAGTTTTTTCATGAACGTATACAATATAACTAATACGTGAGGCTTAAACACTCATAATTATCATACATAACATGATAATTAACTTAAAGACTACATCACGATATAGAAAATAAATAAAAATGCATAAGTATAAGAATCATAAAGAATTCAATAAAGTGATATTAAATTAAATACATTACATTCATAACATAGGAGCCAAATCACTATGTAAGCCCACTTACCTGGACTGATATGAAGAAAATTCAGCAACTATTGTCCTAAAATCCAACGATCCCAGTTCACTAAATATTCAAATAATAACGTATTATTTTAAGTATGATTATCTAATAAATTAGGAGGTTGAATGAGGTTGTAAAGGGGTGGAAATAAACTAGGTGTAATCTAATCAAAGCGTTTTACACCAGTTTAGCTTGTTTCGGTTGGTTTGATTCGGTTCCATCTGGTTGGGCTGGGTAAATTTTTGGGTCGGTTCGGGTCAGAACCAACTATGTCGCAAGACCCATTTACAGTCCAAAATAGAGAGGAAGAAAGAAAGAATAACAAGGGGAAAAGGGTGTCTCGTCAGTGATGGCAGACATGAAGAGAGAGAAAAGTAGAGGGATAAGCAAAAAGAGAGGGAAACATAGAGGGATCGAGAGAGCTCAAAGAGACAGAAAATGGCTTAAGTAAGACGGGAGAGGATGCCATTTCCTGAAATTGGAGAAAAATTTCAGAATTGGATATATCAACATTGAAATAGAAATATCTAGGTTAAGGAGAGAGAGAGACAAAAGGGAAAAATAGTGAAGAAAGAGGGAAGAAGAAAAAGGCTTACCAGAGAACAACGATGGAGAGATACGAAGGAGATGCAACGAAGAAGAAGAAGGAGAGATAGAGGTTGGTGGTGGTTGCATGAGAGATATGGAGAGTGAGAGAGGTATAACATATATATATATATATTGTTAGCTTAGTTTCACTAGGGTGTCTGTGCATTAATTGTATGAGTGAATCCAAATTTACACAATTACCCCTTTAACATTTGGTTGAAGCTCGCATCACATTCTTTGAACCCCACAATATATTTATTGAACTCCCAACACTTTTGTTTAAACCCAGTATAAAATATAAATTTTGAACATTTTTTATCCCTCAAATAAATCTGTTAAACCATGTAACATATTTGTTGAACCACTTTACATTTTGTTGGACCACAATAAAAAATCTAAATTATCAGCATTTTGCTGAACCCTGAAATATATTTCTTGAATCTCTCAAAACATTAATTAAACCTATTTACATTTTTGTTGAACTCAGATAAGAAATCTATATCTTCAACATTTTATTAAATCCTCAACACATTTGTTGAACCACACAACAGATTTGTTAATCCCATCCACATTTTTGTTGAACTTCAATAATAAATATAAAACTTCAACATTTTGTATACCCATTAACATATTTCTTGACCCGTAATATAGAACTCTCAACTCATTTGTTGAACACCTCAATACAATTGTTGAACACCCTAACATTTTTTAAACCCTAGGAAGAAACCTCAAATTTCAATACTTTGTGGAACCCTCAACATATTTATTGAAACATGCAACACATTTCTTCAACCCCTTAAGATTTTTGTAATTTCAAATACTAATGCCAAATTTTCTTCAATTTATGGAACTCCTAACAAGTTTTTTTGACCTTTGATCGCCATCTTATTTGTAAAAAATGCTATGATTTAAAAGGATCGCCATCTTTAAACTAGCAATTGCCCAAAATGGCTAGAATTGCCATCTTTTGCTATGGTGAACGCCATCTGTAACATTTTAAAAAAATTGACTTTTCAAATTCTTTAACATACACTCGACGAATATCCAAGAATGTTATCAAAATTCTTGACTGCTCTATGCAAACATCAACGATCTTCACTTATATTTGAAATTGGATTAAATTACGTAATAAATTTTTCAAACAATGGAACTCTTACCATAAACGTGATAAATGTGTCATTGATTATGTTGTGTTTTTATCACAAATATCAAGTGAAACAGTTTTTCAGTATGTAGAATTCAAGAATCTAATATCTTTTTAATTTTTAATCTTATATTTTATTTATTTTTAATTTAGCCTCATTTTATTCTCAAAATTAACCCTTAAACTAAAAACTCTATTTCCCTCTCTTCATCTTCTCTTCTCTTCGACACACACACGCACACGCGCGCGCGCACGCACGCACTTAGAAAATACACACCATATTCCCCTCATCTTCTCTTCTTCGACAATAAATATCATGTTCCCCTCTCTTCATCTTCATCTTCTCTTCTCCCCGACTAGCCCAATAACCCACAACCTCACACAAAACTCCATACCTTCCCCTCCATCCTCATTTTATTCATCTTAATGGAAAGAGAAAAGTAACCAATTAGAAAGAACAAGTCCACTTTAAGTAGTCAACCAAGTTTGAGCCTTTCAAAAGGTCTGTTCGATGCATCCGTCTATGGAATACATAGATTCCATCCAAAAAATGATAAAAGCCAAATAGATACTTGATTTTCTCTTCTATTTGGCTTTTAGTAATTTGAAATATGAAAATAGGATTTTTTTGTGTGATGATTGTAAGCGTTGTATGATGATTGTTAGCAATATATGTTTCATAGGAAGAATTATAGTATTTATATGAGTGTCAGTAATGTGTTCGACCAAATGTCATAGTGAGATCTATAGTGTATTCATATGTGTGCTAGTAATATGTTCGATCAAATGCCACAGTTGGATCTATAGTATAATAATATTACTATTATTAATGTGTTCTATTAAATGCCACCAGTGAGATCTATAGTGTATTTATATTAGTGACATTAATGTATTCGGTCAAATGCCACAGTGATATCTATAATGTATTTGTACTAGTGCCATTACTTTATTTTCTTTTTTCCTAGGAAATAGATACTTGTGTCACGTATCTTTATGGATGGGTGATGACTTGTAGTTTGGTTTCATAGACTATTGAGAACGAGAATGATAGTGTTCATGGTTTTGGGAACACTACCTTAATACCTTAGTGGTATGAAATGCTTCTAGAAAGTATAAAAAGAAACGTGTACGCATCAAGATTTAGAGAACTAATAGGTACTAAAAAATGGCCAATGTGGCAGCGTTCTATCGTGAATCCTAGCCGAGAAATGGTGGGATACAACACATATATTTCATCTAGATGAAATGTGTGAGTTGACAGTGATCTCATTGGGTTTTGTTGCAATAACTAGACTGAGAACTCCAGGATGACAAATAGATTATGACTTAGAAATTTACAAGGATAAAAAGGTATTACAAAAGTTAGTTGATAATCTATTGTCAGACTGATAGGCGAAAAATCAGTTATCATTTGATTTATAATAATTATGCTGAATGTGTGTGATACTCTTGAGAATGAGAACATTTTGACTTAAGTTTCCTTTTGGTTCTTCTGGCAATAAGGTTTATTTCTACTTCCTCTCAAGTTTAGAGAAAATAAATGAGATACGAGAGTACGATTTGAGTGGTGCAACATTCACGGTATTGTTTTGCAATATGGACACGATATATCATTAGGAACGTGTCAGGACCAGAGGTTTTTTTAGACTGCTTGGGAGGAGTGGGACTGTGAGTATTTCACATGTTTTGCACTAAACAAACTGACGGGTGGGCCAAACACTTTACCAAGAGCAGTGCGCTAGTTAGACGTTGATGTTGGAACACAGGATGTCTCTCATGACCTCAAAGAGTTTCGTGTCTAACTTTAATATGTCAAGAGCAATGAGGTATGCATTTTATTCTATCAATTCACATATTGTCCCCCTCCCCCACCCCCGAGTATGACTAATTGAAAACCTTGGGGGGATAT
This sequence comes from Datisca glomerata, assembly GCA_003255025.1. NCBI lineage: Eukaryota > Viridiplantae > Streptophyta > Magnoliopsida > Cucurbitales > Datiscaceae > Datisca > Datisca glomerata. Next base: position 893,974 of record QANY01006426.1, on the reverse strand, counting down.
GAAAACTCGCTTGAGAACTGCACTGACACTACAAAAAATTTACCATTAACGAAGAAGTTAAATTTTTCGCTAAAAGCCCTTCTATAGTGACCAACTTTTTCATTGGTCGCCAAATATGATCTATTGCGTGCCATTTATATGCGTCGCAATAGGTTTCTCGCGGGAAGAAAAAAGTGAAGCACACCATTTTTAGGCCTTTTCTCGGCGAATACTTAAATTCGTTGGTAAACGCCTTATTTTCACCGACGAAGTAAAAATCAGGAAAAGCCTCATTTTTAGCGACTACTCCTTTTTGGTCAGTAAAGGTGGGGGGTTTTATCGATGATTTGATTTTTTCGTCGCTAAAGTCTATCTAAACATGTTAAAACGATGTAGTTTTAACAAGGTAGCCACTCATTTCCCTTAGCTCCTCACCCCGTGACATAGCCGTTCCCTCCTCACCCCCGTGACAGAGGCGTTCCTTCCTCATCTCCACGACAGAGCTCCTCCATTTGTCACCATTTTCACCGAGCTCTCCGCCGTCTTGGCGGTGTAGGTAAGCAAACCTCCTTTCTCTCTCGCTCGGCGATTTAGGTCAGCGAACCCCCCATGACAGAGCCGTTCCCTCTTCTTGATTTTGTTCTCTTCTCTTCTCTAACTTTCTATTGTTCTGTCCATGTTGTTTTTACCATTATTTTTATGTTCTATAATGCTTAAGTGTATGTACTTGTGTGTATTGTTGTGGGAAATAACCGTTTGTTTTGGGTATGTAAGAAAATATAAAAATGTGTAAATCGCTTGTTTAGAAGTCTATTTGAATTTATGATTCATCATTGAGTTAGTCCATTGTTCATAATTCTAAACTAAGCTTAAGTGCTTGATTGATGGAATTTGATGAGGGTGATTGTGGTTTTGTGGAGGTAAATAAGTTCTAATATTTCAAGAAAAATAAAAAATTGAAGACTTGGCGTGAGTTTGGTTAGAAGGAATTGCTTGTTAAGAACTTCTTTTTGTTCAATTTACAGCTTTGTCTAAATTTAATACAGTTATTCCTTCATGAATTGGTGACGACTCTATTTAAAGATGGAGAAATGTTTGTACTTTCTAGGTAGTTGTATAATAGTTATGTCATTGTAATGACTGCTATGCTAACTTGCTCTTAGACATTTAAATAGTTTCTGGAAATGATTTTTCTAAACATTGATTAATTTACAGAGTGACAAAAATGGATAAGAGTTGGATAAAAAATTCTAATAGATTGTCCAATGAGTATATTGATGGTATTTCATAATTTATGAGGATGGCTAGTAATTATGTCAAACAAGAGGGAAAACTTGTTGTCCATGTAGATGTTGTCTTAACACAAGACAATTGTCTTAACCAAAATTGGGTGTTCCATGGTGAAGAGGTCAGGCGAAGAACTCTTCATGATGGTGGTGGTATTGGAACTATGTACATAAAAAAAGATACAATAACTATTTATGAGTAAATAATTATTTATTGACATTTATGTACTCCTGAATTTTATGAAAAATTGAAAGTTTCCTTTAATTAAAGCGTGTTTGTGATTTACTTAATTTCTAAAACTATTATCAACGTAAGAAGAGTGAAGACCGAGCAGTTTTCCAGACAAACTCTTTTAAGAATGTTCAGAATTTTATTTCGGTTCTAGGATCAACTGGGCAATTGAATTCAATTATGACTGTTAGATTGCACCAAAGGATGTCGGTCTCGGGGCATGGGAGTGGAGACTCTAATGCTTGACCTAGACATGTTATGAAATATGTTGAATAGACTAGTAACCAATTAGTTTAGAGCAAAGTCGTTTATCTAGCTCTAAATCTAATTGTTACACCTAAGGGTATTTTCATAATTACCTTAATCCTGAGGTAAATAAAAAACTTGATTTAGTTACTTGCGATCTTTGATATGCCAAAGGAGTGAGTTCGAATTGCCGGATAATACCTCGGCTGTTGGGATCGTGATTCAACTATATTGGAGTTGCGTGATTCATATATATGGAATTCGTGTTAAGATTTATAAAACAATAATATCACCTTATGTTTTATTGATGAGTGTGTGAATAAATAAACTGGGCCTGGTATTCGATGACATAAGTCATTGAATTAGATATGGTGATCTGTATGAGATACTTCACTGATATGTCTTTCTATTTACAGTCAATAAAGAAGTTAATGAAATAATAACTAGAAGGGTAAAATAATGATTTTACATCTTGCACTTATTGTTGATATTCAAGAAGGGTAATATCATAAAATATTCTGTGGACCGTGAAAAATAAATGTTTATTTACCACCAACAGAAAATGTAGGACCCATGAATTGCAAGTTCTATCAGCATCAGACCTATAGTGGAGTCATATGATGTCAAGATTAAATAGGTCATAAGTTTATGGAGATAAATTAGTCAGGTATTTTAATCCCATAGCTTAATTCATGTGAGTCCATTTGATATTAGGAGTAGGTCATAAGGGCTTGAATGAGAAACAATGACAATTGGACCAAAAATGTGTTTTGGACCAAGGTACACTTCTCGAGTCCCATATGAGTTGGGCGTCATCACTAAATTAGTGAATAGAAAAATTAATGTTCAAATTAATTATTTTGTTATTTTTTAATTATTAGATAATTAGTAAATAAAATTAATTAATTAATTAATTGATAGGGATCAATTTAATTCATCAATTTAAACTAATAAATCTTGACACAATGTTGACTCTAGGAGAGATGTAAAAAGCATACATCGCAGTGCAGGGAGAGGGAAAAATTTCAGCTTTATCATATAAGGGATTGAATCTTTATCCCTATTGTTAACGCTATCTCTAAGTGTGTTAACCAGAGTAGGAAAATTTTCTTTCTCTCCTCCCCTACACATTTTAAGAGCTCACACTCAATTCTTACAAAAATTCTTGAGAAATTTACTTCTAACTATAATGAGTGGTTGTTGGTGTAAGGATCAATTGATAGCTCTGTGAATCTCAAGAACGAAGAACGCGTGATAGAGAATTGGATCCTCTAAAATCAGAATTCTTCCATTAATTGAAAAGGTATAAATTGTTTCAATTTTTCTCGATACTTGTATATGATTATACATGTTCATTGTTTGGTTTTGTGTTTAATAGGATTAAATGTTTGTATGAATTTTTTTTGAAATTCTGCCAATGAACTTGTCACGGTTCATTAATTTTTCTTCAAAATCTAAAACCCGATCCAACAATTGGTATCATAGACTATGATTTTTTGATTATGCATATTCTGAATCTAAACGTATGTATGAATGAATTTGATGACATTAGCATATACTTTTTATATGTTAGATTCAAAGCATGTTTGAATGTATTTTATGAATGGATCCCGATCGATTGACTCTAGTTGTTATTTTCAATTTTAGAATTGATGTATGCCAAAATTGTAACATAGGATTTTTTGCAATTTAATTTCACAAGAGTTGTATCGTTAATTTCATGTAAATCGTCCGCGAACGCGTTCCGATCATATCGTCTCATGAACCCCAAGGTTCACCGTTCACCATCACATGTCGCGTCGTCCAATGCAACGTCATCCAACACTGCACCGTCTGACTTTCGCCGCCACGCCTCCCGTGTCTGTCGCTGGCAATCAACTGCGGCGTGGGACTGTCCCGCTGCCACTGTAGATGACAATCCTTGTGATTATCAGTGTACGGGGCTCAGATGGCTTGTTACCATGTTGCCCTATCCCTGTGATGCTGCGTGAAAACCCTAATCCTACCTTTTATCTTTTAAATTTTAATTTTAAAAAGATAGTTATCAATTTTAATTCTTTAAAAATTAAAATTTAATTAATTGAGTGGGTTTGACCCAAGTTTGATATGTCATTAATTTTGTCCATTTTTTGACTAATCAAATTCAATAAATTTAAAAATGAAATTTAATGAGATTATTTAATTTAGAAGAATAGTTTTCCTTAATTAAAAGGGTTTTGATTAAAGCTTGGAGATTATAATGAGATAATTACAGACGCCATGAAAAAATAGCAGAGGAGGTCTTTGGGATAAATAAGGGAATTGGGCATGGAGCACCACTTACGTTGTCATCTTTAAGACATACAAAAAGTAACGAGACAAATTTATGAGCATAAATGTCCACTATACGGAGCACATTAAACAACTTATTGGAGTGAGCTCGTAGTAACAAATTTACTCCTCCTCCTCGCGATAACCCATCTACTTCTTGAAAATTTCTAGTTCTTAAATTTTCTCTTGAACAACTTTAGTTATGAGAAACTTTGCTAATTAGGAAACAAATATATTGAAATCTTTTTTTGAAGCTTCTTGAAACTTTGTTTATGCTTAGAAGTTTTTTTTATAATTAATGCGAAGTTTATGCACTGTCCAAACATGGTAATGATAATATGTATACATTTATATATGTATGTCAACTTTTTTTCTTATTTCTTTTTTGGTCTAAAACCTAGTCTTGGACAATTGTGACCAAAGTTCTAGTTAGTTTAAGATTTTCACCGACCAAAGTATAGGAAAATATAAAAAAAAATTAATTAGTTTTAGATTTTCAGTGACCAAAGGAATATTCGTCGCCAAAAACAACAATGACGAAAACTATTCCGTCGCAAAGACTTTTAACGACCATAGGCATTTTCATCGCCATATACTACAGCGATAAATATTTATTTCATCTCCAAAACCTTTCTTGACAAAACATTGTTTGTCCACTTAAACTACAACAATGAAAGGTTGACTTGTCGACTTAATCTTACAGGACGAAAAAAATGCTCGTGGCAATAGATTTTTACCGATGAAATTTAAGATTCATCACTAAAGCCTAACACCACAAGCTTTGGGCGATGACGTTCATGATGAAATTGTTTTCGTCGGTTAAATGTTTTGCCAAAAAAATGTATACCTTTAGCGATGAAATATTTCATTGTTGAAAACTAACTTTCTTGTAGTTTGACAATATACATACTAGTTGAAGAAGAATCTTGCTATAAGGACCTGCTGGAAGAGCATGGTACTTAGGTGTGTGTGTCTCATGGTAGAGTTTGAAAACTGATGGGCTAATGATTCTAGACAGACCATCAATGTTAATGTTATGTGATCAATCATTCTCTAGAGAGGATCTTACAGCTGGACTTGATGGATAGCGAGCATCACATTTTGTAATTAGCAAGATAATGATTACGATACTTTATGGAGACGCTGGTTATCATATGAAATTGATGAGCCATCTTCATCTTCTTAGTTACTAACCGCCCGTATATTATTCACTTTTAGGCAATAGATTTTTTATATTATTATGCAATGTAAATTTGTATTCTACTTGATATAGACGGCATCAACAACAATACTAACGAGAAATGCCCTTGATGATAAGAAAGTGGCCGACATCACACTAGAACCCTGAGAGATAATGTTTCCACTCCCATATGGTGGTAATGAGTTGCTTGAAATTCCACAGGATGTCACAGTCTGGGGTCTTACTTTAGCGACGTAAATTATGTGAGTTATCATGTAAATATTTCTTAGTATAATTATTACAAATCATATTAACCCGCATTTTGACCAGTGCAGGTGCAAACATCATGCACCACAAGCGTGTTGCTTAAGATTGGGGGTCTGAACAAGATCGTCTTTGAGAAAATGTTGATCGCACGGGAGAATATAGTTAGGTAATGATGAAGGCTAAAGCATCGATTAAAAAGAAGGATAGGAAATTGTAAACTCGCTCACTTTGAATTATTTTTTACTGTGACATCAAAATATTCAAATTAAAATTCCTAGTTTGCATTTTGCGTATGTATACCTGTAGGCTCAGTTCCAAAGAATTCAGTAAATGCATGAAGGCCAATCAAGTAGGCATAGGGACAGAGGCATGGATGACAAAGACGAAGATGAAGCTAAAGATGAGGATGACAATGATGATGATGAAGATTCCATTGATGATGATAAATGCAAAGATGACAGTGATGATGATCAAGGAACTAAATCTGATGTTTTACTTGAAGGGCGTTGAAACCGTTCATATGATATTTTGTCCAAAAAGAGAAATATTTCCCATGACCATAAAACTTATTCTATTTATGTTGGTTATGTTAAGTTAAGCTCAAGTTTTTAATTTTAAACTCACTAATAAAGTTGTTCAATTCTGGTCGGATGTTTGTAGACATATACTGTGAATATTTTGCTGAAATCTAATGTTATTGCAACTTTTATTTTTATGTGGTTTTTGTCATGTTTCTAGGGGAGGTTCTATCAAATTTTGGTCCTGAAATGTTCATGTTGTTGTGAAGTTCTTAATTATTGATGGAAAATGATACACTATATATTGCACATGCAAAATCAATTGTTGTTTATCTGTTTAAACGTGGAAATAGATAAAGGATCGAGTAGGGTATTGATGGGTAGTACCACTCCACCATGGCTATCAGCATATGAGCGCCATCCGAGATATGTAAAATGCATCATTGTTGGCGACTTGCCTTCAACCATCATGGCAATCAGATGTTGATTGCCATCAGAGGATTGGAAGTCGCCACCACCATGGCGATCACCTTTGTCATACATGGCAATCGTCATGTCTTCGCATCCAACATGTATGATCATGGAATAATGATGATGCAGTTTTGATCTCCAGGGTTGCTATCGCCATGCTCATAGCGATCACCTTACTTTCCATAACAATCATCTTTTGTACCATGACAATCGCTATCTCTAATACATGGTGATCTTACTTTCCATGGTAGGCAATTGGTTTTTATACAATTAATATCCCTCATTAATCATCGACAACCAAACTTAAGAACATAAAGCTTGTTAAGTAAACCCATTTTAAGACACTTTTTTTAAATACTCAAAATCTCGGGTGATGAATAAACATTTATAGTGATGAGTAATATGTATGAGACTAATGTCTCTACAAACTCGGGTGAGACCAGTATGTGTCTAGGCTCATCCACATTATTGGCAAACTTGCTTAAGTAGGATGCCATTGTTAAGATATGGTATATATTGCAAGAGGTCAAAGATTTCTACTATACATACGCAAGCAACGTTTCATTCAGTGTACGAAAGGATGATAAACACAAGAACAGGGATGGAAAAAATTGTGTTATGGAAGTGGGTTTTCTCAAACGAGAGCATACATGAAAAAAAAATACATGGATAGAATGGGCATAAGTGAGAACCAATGGCTTGACAAGGGTGGGTTATCTTGCTTGTTTTAGAGTAAACTTCGATAAGAAGACAAAAATGGGTCGTTAAAGATTTTGAACCTAAACATAACTATCCCACAACCTCACCACAAACATATCCTTTCTTCGATCCAATAGAGCATTGAGTGATGCAGACATGGCTTAAGAAAAAGGATCGCACAATGTGGGTGTCAGGCTAAGCCAAATGTTTGACTACATGGTCGATCAAGCAGGTGGTTACAAAAATTTGTGGTTCTTAATGACAGATCTTTTTAATAAAATGGATGAGGACACAATTCGCAGAAAATAAGAACCGATTCAAAGGCAAGCCTGGCATAATTTACATCAATGTTGGGGTTGGATCCAAATTTGTGTCACAGATACAACATAAACCCTAATAATCATCTAGCAAAGTTTTTCTCGGCATACTAGACATACCTATTTTACTATCAATGTTCCAAAGATGTGTTGGCGTTCGATAAGACATACAAGACAAATGTGTGTACGAAGTTGCTCATCATTTTTCTACGTGTGAACAATCACTATAAGACCATGATATTCAGTTGTGCGTTGTTGGTTGGTGAGACTGTTGAAATGTGTAAATAGGTATTAGAGACTTTTTTGGATGTCATGAAAAACAAGATGTCTCAATCGGTCATTATGGATGTTGGTAACGTAATGCATAAAGCAATAGAGATAGTACTCCCCAATTCTAATTATCATCTTTGTGCATGGCATCTTGAACGAAATGACCAATCAAATGTGTAGAACCTGAACTTTGTCTAAGCCTTCAAGACAATCATGTTAGATTTCTTGAGTGAGGAAAAATTTGGTGGGGAATGATATTGCTTGCTTCAGTCCTTCAACCTTAGCAGAAATAAATTGGTTCAACGGGTTTATGCAAAGCGCGGGCATTGAGTAGAGACCTTTCAACACGGTAAATTCTTTGTCGGTATGAGAACTACACAACTATCAAAAGGTATGAACGTATATCTCAACTAGTTCATTCAATGTCACTCTAATCTATTTGAATTTGAGCTACAGTTCGATTAAGAGTTGGTATGTTTAGGTTGACAAATGAGACCCATGTGCTACAAACATACTTGTGTGTGTTAGAGCAGCAAGCAGCAAATATGTATGCATAAAAACTGTTTAAAATTATGCACAAGGAGATTAAGGGTGACGCAACCATTATAGTTTATTGTGTGATGGATGATGGAGAGGATCGAAAATATGCATTGGTCGAGTTTAGGTTACAGAATGATACATGCCTAGTGACATGTAACTAACAACTTGATACACTAAAGAACATTTGTGAGAAGTTTGTGTCCATGGGATATTGTCTTATTACATGTTCAGTGTGATGAAAGTAGAACACTTGCAAGATAGCCCTGTTGTAGCCCTTACTCTTACTCCTCTTTGCCACCCTTTGTTACAAAGATAGCCCCGTTGTTGTAGCTTGTTGTGTTTCCGAAATAGATGAGTCCTTCGCAACAAAATAGTGATCTATGAGCTCTTGTATTATTGTACATAGGTTGTTGCAGGATGCTTGGGGATCCTCAAAAGAATCACACTGAAGTTCATGCGATTTCAAGGCCTGTAAAATTTTAGACCATTCACCAAAATGTCATACCCCTAAACATATGTAATAAAATTGAAAGAACATAGAGGAGCAAGCGAGCAAATCGAGCCTAAACTAGATTATCTAAAAAGGGCAGTCACACGTTTGCGCGCTCACGTCATCCATGAATATCACTACCCATATGCCACAATCACTACTACAATGTGATAAGAGCATCATTAATGTGATAATTGCATAAACTCGTGTTCAGTGAACTTACCCATTTGATTGAGTGGGCACGTGGTGTGACCTTTCATTTTTGAATGAGTTGATGTCGGAGGTGACCATGTGTGGAGTATATCCCAAATAGGATATCCATACCTTGCAACTGTATTTTTCATTCAAAATATATAAAAAGGATAAACAATGTCAACATCGCACACATGGTATGAGATATTGGGTAAAAAATTAAGGGGTTATAACATGTCATCTTTTTGACGATCAATCTCGTTCCCCATTACTTCGACCATATTGTAATGTGTCCTATATAGTCACTTCCTCTTCATTAATAGATATTATGGTTAACAACTAACGATCTTCACCATCGTATATCAGAATGCAAATCAATATTAGCAATACATTTAGACAACCATGTTATGTCGCACTTTAAATCCTAAACTATATTAATTTTTCTTACCGTGGTATGTAGGTCAAATAAGCCTATACATCTGTCCACAATTTTGTGTTTATGGCCAAAATAAGGAAGTTCTTCTAATTTCACAATGCATTAAGACCGTAGTGCTATAATAAAAACATAATATACAAAGGTACCTTCAAACCTAAAATAAAAGTATGGTACTTTCATGTGGATAGTCACAACATAAGTCATTTGTAGATAATAAAATTGATCACCTTTTGACTCAACACGAGCCTCCAAGGTCAAGATAAGGACAAACATGTTTATAATCTGCATACTAAGTGAACTCTCTAGATTGAGTATCTTGAGCGCTATCCGTCAGGATCGTGCATGGAGATTTTCACAAGAACCTCACGACAAAAGACATATAATGGACAAACTTAATCAGAGAATGAAAGTGATTGTGTATCGAACCTTATTAGATTAGTGTGACTACTACCTATTCACAAAGCTTTTCTTAAATACATACACCACTAAACATTGATATGTGGCATCAAGTGTGTCTTGCAACGTGTACAGACTAGACCCGCATTAAATACCTTTCATTTAGGGCCGCCCAAGCTTACAGTAACTTAGGCTTGGGCCTAGGGCCCCCATTTTACAGAGGCCTCGTTTTAAAAAAACCCTTATATATTATGTCTTTTTTTACATTTGGCTTTTTGAAAAATATATACTGACATTCTCTTTTTCATATCTACATAAAGAAATAAATCTTTTACTGTTCGAAAACTTCTTTCCTCCTTCTAAAACCACTTTTCTAATATTTAACAATATTTTTGTCTTTTGTTTCTCCCTCTCACATACATTATTTTTGGTTTTTCCTCCCTCTCTATCTCTCTCCCCCTCTCCCTCTCCCTCTCCCTCTCTCTTTCTCAATCTATTTTAAGGAATAATCTACAAGAAAATCACTGTATTCAGAAAATCACCATATTCAGAAAATCACCATCTGAATAAGGTGTTATACTTTCACTTTTGTATCTATATTTTTTAAAATATATTATTGATATTGCTTTACTTATATTCAATAATAAGTAATACTAGAAAATATGGATTTAGATAAAATAAAAGATAAATGAATTGATTCAATCACAAAAAAATAGTTTTGCTAAATTTGTTACTAAAAATGAAAGAAAATGTAACAAGTATAGAATAATTAATTCTTAAAAGTAATATACTAATAGTACTTTTTTCTATTGAAAAAACTATTTTAAACCCATTTGAAAAAAATAAAAATTAATTAGTAATAATATAATCATTACTTAGTAATTTTGCATCTTAAAACACAAGAGAATTATTATTAGATTATTTTTTGTCTCTCATGTAGAGTAATTTTCAGATTAGAACTTGAATAGAATACTGATATATCTCTGCCTAGGGCCCCAAATTTGATCAGGCCGCCCCAGCTATCATTTTCGTTTAATGGCTGCAGTACACTTCAGATATGGTGAATTAACATGAGGTCCTCCTCTCTCTCCCGTATACTGCATAACCGCATCAGATATTGAATTTCAAAAGAAGTCTATTAATGTGTCCAGTCACGACTTGTTTGCTACTAACACATAACCCCAAGTAAGATGTTAAACTACTAATAAGATGATACATGTTAGACTAGTAGAAAATGATAGAATAATATATTCTTACGTTCTTTAGATGCTTCACTCATCCTGATAGATGGTTTCCTAACCAATAGCAGGTTAGCCATTATTTTCCTTGACGCATCCAGTTGGGTGGAGATAGCTTCCTTATCTGCTTCTTCTAAGGATGATGAAGAGTCATCTTCCTTATCAAACCCTTGATCAAACTCTCATTATTCTTCTTCGCGACACGCGATGACACGTGGGTCATTGTCTTTGACTCGAGACTTACCACTATCCCGATCCAAAAAACTCACCAAGTTGCCAAGATTTTTCTTGGACAACCATCATTATCTCTTGTTCCTCAATTATTCAAGCCAGGACTGCCCGCATGGAGCTCGCATCCACCTAAAGAGAGCGGACTTGTACATTTAGAGTACTTATGTTCTGCCTGGCACCTTGTTCTTTAGGTTGGTCTGCACGAACGTTCTCGCGAATGTTCTCACGCTCGCGGTCCTCCCAACCTGCTTGAGGGACTTCGATTGGACGACCTATATAGTGTGTAACATAATACAAATACATATGGATGATTAATAAGTAATGAGGTTTTCTAAAATGCATACTTTCACGCTTTTAGGTCGTCATGTCCTTGAAGTTACATATTTTAAGACTTTTAAAATGGCCTAGTCATTCCCCAAAACCTTTAAAATAAGTAGTAGCCCAAATGCTTGCCTCTAGTAGTCATCTCACTCCTCGATTAAGTACTTCCCTAAGGTACTCACCAAATTATCTCCTTTATCGTTCATCCACTTCGCCCTAGATCTTTTACATCTTCCGAATAACCATAGAAGTTAATTTCTTCATCAGTGTCAATCATATCGAGTATAGAACTCACATCGAATACCGTCACACCGAATGTCCGTCGATCATATCGAGTATAGAACTCACATCGACTACCGTCACACTGAATGTCGACCCATGGACATTCGGCGTGCATGTAGCTGAATCGAGCAACTGAATAATTGGTCAAGAAACTCCTCTTCAGAATGTGACATTAGAGCTCTAGAAACCCTCCAAACCCCATCTATGCAACTGCTCTCCACTTCTCCCCATCAAACCTCATAACTAGATCCACAAACTTATCAGGTGTGCAACGTGTAAGGAAGTTCCACTTCACAACATGCTTTTTCTCACCATGAGCATTGGGTTGTACCTCTCCACCTTCAAGCACTCCAATTTCACCATCCTTGTAATAATTGACCTTCTCTTCTTTCTTTATGGTATTCCAAATTGCCGCCAATTGTTCTCGTTCCTTCATACCACAAACTCACATAAAATACAGTTAACCTTTACTAATTTCATGTCGTATGAATTGTTAAATTAAACATACTTACATCACCTGTAAGCTTTACCCCTGAAGCTTTGAGTGCATCATATTCTTTCTTGTTGTTTTAATTAGAAAAATTAACAATAACATTGCGACCATTAATGTAAAACTATTGACCATTAAACTGATGGACTCAATTAATTACTTACGAGAAGTCAATGAAACCACCGGTCCCTTCTTGAAACTCACATTTGTTTTAACCATCTGAAAGAAATGTTGAATTCATAAAATTAACGTGTCATTGCATGGGTGGGATGACTTTTCAGCATAATGAAGGATGTGGCAAGGTATGACATGCTAGGATGTGGAAATGCATGACATTGCATGTGTGGGATGATGGTAAGCGATTACTTCATGATCTCCATCAAGGGGCCAGAAACCACCAGACATACATGCGATCATTTGATCGCCATCAGAGGGTTAAGGATCATCGTGATGGGAGGTGATCACCATGAATAACATGGTGATCATTTCCCAACTTGGCGATATGTGCCTTCAACATGGCGATTTGTGCATTTTTTCCAGCACATGCATGAAAGACACAAACATGGAGATCACTTCTCGATGGTCATCAGAGGGTCACAGGTCATCATGATAGGCAGTGATAGCCACGTAAAGCATGTGATCACTATCCATCCTGGCGATCCGTTCCTTAAAGATGGAGATTCGTGCCTTCTCTTCCAAAACACGTAAACAACACGCCAACTAGAATCAACTCTAAATTGATGCTCTATAACACACATTTTGAGTTCTAAAAGCGTGTAAAGATGCGATCTTTCTTCTTTTCAAAGAAAAGTAAAATCACGCATAACCATAAATCAATACATATAATCCATATAAGACATTGCTATATACTCAAACTTAGAAAAACTCACTTTAGATTCTTCTTCACTTTGAACAACACATGACAACTCAAAAAAGACACAAAAACATATGAATGAGAGAAACGAAAGGAAACCCTAACCTTTGATGAAATCACTCAAACATGAATTTTACAAAAAAAAAACTCAAACTTAAAAATCTAAAATTATATACATTTGATTTTGAAGTAATGATAGAAACAATGAAATGGGTGAAAATTTTCTTGATGTTGATGCAAGTAATGATAATGAGAAACGACGTCTGCAGATTTGATGCAATAATTCTTGATGTTGAAAATTTTCTTTAGGAATGTAGGAGAAGAAGTGTTGTGCGGGTTTGGGAGGTTTTGAATGCAATTTTGTATTTTTTGCTTGATGTCCGGTTGAACAGGTGGAAGGAGTGCTTGGGTCTTAATTCCATCTAATGACCCAGATTTATGTAAACAAAATCCAATAGCTAACATTTTCCCCAACATCAATCGGGAAAAAAGTTTTGACATTGAAAAGTCACCCTCAAAACTTGAGATAAGTAAGTAAATCTGAAAAACATACTAAATTCTCACACCGAGTTGGTTTTATTTGGCCTAATTATGAATCCCGAAGTTGTAAGTTGTGGAGTCTGTAGATGGTTATTACCTTGTATATTGAAACCAATTGTTTTTAGTACGTCTGGATATTGGAAACCAAGGGTAAAAAGGAAAAGAAATTATTAATTATTGTGTTGTTTTGATTTTTTTGGAATATTAAGAGTAACAATGTGATAGGAATAACTTCTACTATGATAATTTCCCCCTTCCCTCTCATTTTTCCTTTCATAATCTCCAAGATCAGTCTTAATGTACAAAACTAGCATATTCAGCTTGTAAACCTTTTCCTCGTCGTAATGGAATGACATTTGATGTATAATCTTAATCCATATTGGGGTAGTAATCACATACACACTTCTCAGTTGAATTTTAAAAACTCTCTCTATATATATACTCATCTTTCTTAAAAAATAATAAACCTCAGTTCCAAGATATCATATTTACCGAGACATTCACCAATGATGATTGTAATAGACGTCGGCTCATTGTTAGAAATTCTTTCGAGTAAATCATCAAATTTTCTAGGAAAATATTAAAAATCACATAAAAAACTTACAACAACTTGCCACACAAAAATTCACAGAGAAAAGGAACAAATGCATTATTAGCATAGCATCTACTATTGGTATCCAAAAAGCGGAGGTCTTTGCACAATTTGTTAAAGAAAAAACTAGCTAAATTCTTTGATTGATTCTTAGCTTAGAAATGATCCCATTTTTTTTTTTGTTGAAGGCAAATAAATTAACGAAAAGAACACAAATACAACTACACGGGGCATACCCAAGAGAAGAACAAAAGGAAACACAAGGTAAAAAAGGACTATTACAACCAACTACTAATCAAGTCATCAACCTGAAAGTTTCTAAGCTTGGAATGGAAAAACAGTCTCTCCTTAACTATATACACCATCTTCTTTATGATAAGAGGGTTTTCAAGAATTTTATCTTGAAAAATCATCCTATTCCTTTCAAGCCAAGCCAGACACAATAAATAAAAATAATAAAAGAAAGCTTAATAGCCAAGGAACCAACATATTTGTTTCTAGTAGAAAGGAGGAGCAAGCGTAGAAGATCTGACCAACAAGAAGTAGTAAGAGCTAAACCACTCCTCCCAAGAAGGTCCTGGAGAAGCATCCTGGTGTGACTGCAGCCAAAAAAGAGATGGTCAACATGTTGGATCGGGTTTTAAAATTTAAAGAAAAATCATTGAACCACAAACGGTTCGTGGGTGGAATATAGAAAAATTTTATATCGATAAATTTAATCATATTAAACATTAAAACCATACATCTAATTATGCATACAAAGTTAAACGTATTCAAAAGAAAGTAGAAATGATTTATACATGATCGTTGTATCATAAACTTTCTGAATTGGTGGAATCCTTATTAAATGCTTCACGTTCTTTGATATTCAAATCCAAGAACTTCAATTAGTCTTTACACCAACAACCACTCGTAGGATTCAGAAGTATTTCTCACAAGAACATAGTTAGGAACTGAGTGTAGAATCTCAAAACAACTGAGGAAGAAAAGTCAAATTTTTCTCTTCCTCTTGTGATTTCGGCGGCAACATTATGAGGGGGAGAAATAAACTTTTTTTCGCTCTGTGTGATTAGGGTTGTGTCAACACACTTAGGTTAGGCAACCCTAATGCCATCACCTAAATATATATAATTTTAGAATTTCACGTATACCCCATATATGTGTAATTTTCAAAATTATAATTGCCGAAAATTACATCTCCCATTAAAGTCATTATTGTGTCCAAATTCATCAATCCAAAATTGATAAATTTAAATTGATCTCCATCAATTAATTAATTAATTTCTCATATTTATTAATTATCCAATAATTAGAAAATAATAAATTAATTCATTTGAACATCAATTAATTACTTTTTCACTAATTAAGTGACAACACCCATCACATATGGGTTCAGGAAATACACCTTGGCAAAAAACATATTTTGGTCCAACTGATGTTGTTTCTTCTATTCCTGTCCTCATGAGCTACTCTTGAAACTGAATGGACCCACATGAGTAAAACTATAAGATTCAAATACCTGATAAATTTATTTCTATAAATTCCTGACCTATTAATCCTGACATGGTACGACTCCACTATAGGTTCGATGTCGAATCAACTCTCAAATCATGGGCTCTACATTTTTTGTTGCTGCAAATAAACACTTTTATTTCACGGTTCACAGAATATTTTAACATATTAGCCTTCGTGAATATCATTAATAAGAGCGGGATATAAAATTACCATTTTACCCTTTTTATTATTATTTCCTTAGATCTAAACATGAATTTTCATATATGTGAATCACGCAGCTCCAATATAGTTGAATCACAATCTCAACTGCTGAGGTATTGTCCGGTAATTCGAACTCACTCCATTGACATATCAAAGATCGTAACTAACTAGGTCAAATTTCGTATTCACCTCAGGATTAAGGTACTTACGAAAATATCCTTAATGCGTAATAATTATATTTAGAGCTAGATAAATGGCTTTGTTCTAGACTAATTGGTTACTGGTCTATTCAACATGTTATAGGTCAACCATTAGAGTCTCCACTCCCATGCCCCTAGACCGACATCCTTTGGTTCAACCTAACGGTCGTAATCAGAATCGATTACGCAGTCAATCTTAAGAATGCCTGGAAGTCCCCTCAGTCTTTACTCTTCTTACGTTGACAATAATTTCAGGATTTAAGTAAATTATAAACACACTTTAATTGATAGGAAAACTTTCTTTCATTCTTTAAAGTCAGTAATAAAAAATGTCTGAGAAATAACTAAATACTTATTATAGTGATTACACCCTACTTTATGGACATAATTCCAACACAACAAACTCTAAACAAAAAGGGAAGAATGCACAACAACCATCAACACCGTGGTTTCCACTACTGAATATTTAGTTTAGTAGAAAGTCTATCAAGCATAGCCAACCAAGAAATAAAGGAGCAGTTTGGGATAGCTCCTGAAAACCAGATCGACCTATACCAATCAACCTTAGGCAAGTGAGGCTTCAGAGCAAGATAAGTAGATTTAATAGAAAAGACCCCATTCCTGTCAACTGTCCACCTCTAAGAGTAAGGCAGAGAAGAAGGAACATGGAACAAATTAAGATCAACACCCTAGTTGTCGCAACTTGTGCGCGACGCGGAGCGGCGATAAAAAAAATCATTTTTTGAAGGAAAAAAAATTGGAGTTGCCACCAATCATTTTAGAGTGTGATTGGTCACCCAATTTTAAGATGAAAATTTTGGTCTACGAAAACTCAAAGTTGGTTCGGGAGTCGTTTGTGTGTGGAGAAGATATTAGCACCCCACAACACCCATTATAAAATGGTTACCAAATATAATAAAAAACTATCCAATTTTTTATTTTAAGGCAAAGGTTAAAGAGATTCATTTTTGAATATCCCATTTGATGCATTTTGTATCATAAAAATGAACAAAATAAATTACTTTTAATGGGTGGTTCAAAGACCATTGAAAAATTATTTTTTGTATTCTTATATCCTTTTAAATCAAAGCATTATTTGAATTATTCTCAGTATTCCAAGAATGACTCCTCACCTCAGTAGTTCGAGAAGTTTGGTATCCCGAAATTCTCAAAGTCCGTCGTCGGATTTTTTTAATGAAAACTAAATAAAGAAATTTACAAAATTTAAATCAATTGTTATGGTTTTAATTTACGAGCGTCAATTTTGATGATAATAGAATAAAATAATAATTACATACAACCATGACATATGAAAACAATACATAAATAAATAAGAAGAGATAATAACTAAAAAACTAATGGAAATGAATATTAGAGATGATAAATATGTATGATAAATTTTAAAAAATATATGCATGATAAAAATAATGAAACAAGACGTGAAATAATTAAAAATAAATATAAAAATAAATTACAACAAATTAATAATATCTACTAAAAAATAGAAAAAATAAAGAAACATAAAAACAAAAAAAATATATATAAACAACAAAAACAAAAAAACAAAAAATAATAAAGTAAATTTTTTTTGCGGAGGGTGATATCACCCTCTATCTTTTTTTTTTTTCATTTTTTATGTGTGTGTGTCTATATATATATATATAATTTTTTAGTAAATAAATTGGTAATAAATTTTTTATGTGTAAAATAAATTAATTTATGAAGAAAAATGTTTAATTTCATATATGATCATGCCCTTTTTTACTACATGGTCTATTAATTATCATTTTTATTTCTTCACTCAATGATAATCAAATAGCAAAAGAATGATCATGAATGATAATTAATTTAAACAAGTGTGACTAAAAATGAATAAATAGTTTTGTTTGGGATATAAATATACCATTTTTTATTTTTGGATTACTTAGTTCACTAATTATCATTTTTTCTTTCTTCCTTTATTACTAGGAATGATCATCGATGGTAACTAGTTTAAACAAGTGTCACTAGAGAAAATCCATAAAACTTTCAAAATATAATAATTTTTGTTTGGGATATAAATATACCATTTTTTATTGGACTACTTAGTCACTAATTACCATTTTTCCTTTCTTCCTTCATTGCTAGGAATGATCATGGATGGTAATTAGTTTAAACAAGTGTCACAAAAAGTGATGGTCAAAAAATTAAAAAGAAAAGAAGAGAAGATTTGTAAGAACATAAAAAAAATCAAAGGCTTAAAATATTTGCAAAATCTTGTATAGAGGTTTTACCCTCTATTTCATGCATTTTTATGTATGAGAAATTATCATAGGAGATTTTTTCATCAAATGTACACTTTCAACCCATTAAATGGTTGATTCACATTGAGTTAATTTTACAACCTTCAAAATTTTATCCTTATTCTCATTGATTGAGTTGATGACAAAAAAATCTCATCATTAAACTTGTAGAGAGATAAAGAATGAGCAAGCAAACATATATATGGAAGATGAAACAAAGAAATATCAAATACATGAGTATGAAAAAGAAATATGATTAATTAGAATGAACAAAATATATTGTAAGCTAAAATGTAAGAGATTTGAACTACTTTAATAAAAAATAAAATGAGAAGATGGAAGATGAATAGAAATGAAAACTTACATTTTTCCTCTTTTTCACTATTTTCTCAAAACCTCTCTTTCTCTATCTAAAATCTCTTCTCTTCCTCACTCTCCCAAATCTCCTCTTTCAAGTGAAGACATCTCCTCTATTTATATGCAAAATTAGGGTTTGCCTTTTTTACTTTTAGTCTTTTTTGCTCACTTTTTACTTTTTAGTCCTTGAACCACTTTTCTTATTTTAGTATTAGACTAGTTTTCAAATTATACATATAGTCTTAGACTATTATATGAGCCAAAATATAAAGTATGTATATTTAATGTATTAGACCGGATAAAATACGATATCTACACTAGTGAAGTAAGTTAGCGCTCCAATTATGGTCTAAATCCCTCCACCTACCATATATAATAAGGTTAGAGAGAGAGAGAGAGAGAGAGAGAGAGAGAAGGAAAGAGGGAGACCAAAAGAAGACAACACATTTTTTCATCCTTTATCATAAAGGATCCTAAGGATGCTAGGGATCACAAAATAAGGAAATAACGAAGCCATTACCCACTTGAAGCTAGCAAAAGGTAGATAATTTATTTCTTAACTTAATGAACTTCCTCCATGACCAAGTATGATCTGCATGCATCTTAACAATGAATATAAAATATCCCTTGAGCAAGTTGTTATGGTACCAAGCCATCCAGAGGGAGTCTTTAGCACCTGAAACCAATCCCCAATATTGTTTGGCAATGGCAATAATGTTCCATGTAGAGATATCATTAATACCCAAACCACCCGCATCATAAGGAGAGCAAACAGATTCCTAAGCAACCATGTAACCGTTGTTTTGATCACTAGAACTTGTCCAAAGAAAGTTCCTCAAAATAGCATTGATCTTCTTCATAACCTTCTTAGGAAGGATGAGAAGTCTATACCAATAACCATCAATGGCTAAAAGAATAGACTTGATTAATTGTAATCTACCAGTAACAGTGAGGTGCATGTTAACCCAAGAATTAGCTCTAGATGAAATTCTGTCTATAAGTATGTCAAAATTCACCTTTGATAACTTTGTAGAGATGAGGGGTAAGCCCAAATACTTAATAGGCAGGCAACCAAGATTGAAACCTGTATGTTGAAGAATAAGATGCAACACATTCTCATCAACACTAGAGAAAAAGACATGACTTTTATCCTCATTAGAATGAAGGCCAGAGATGTTGCTAAATAAATCCAGACCTGTCTTAATTGATTTCATAGAATCAAGATCTCCATTACAGAATATTAATGAATCATCAATAAAGCTAAGATTAATCAATTTATCCTTGTCACACCTCCAATGATATTTAAAACCATGTAAGGCATCACAATGTTTTAAAAAACTTGTGAGAGCTTCCATTACAAGAACAAAGTGATAGGGGGAAGGGGGATCCCTTTGTCTAAGACCCCTGCCATCCTTGAAAAACCCTTGAGAAAAACCATTTATATTGATGCAGTAGGAAGGAGATGAAATACATTCCATAACCCAATCAATAAACTTGGAAGGAAAACCCACAACCTGCAAGACTATACTAAAAAAGTACCAGCTAACACTGTCATAAGCTTTAAGCAAATCAACTTTAAATGTGCATCTAGGGGAGTTAGCCTACCTGCGATAACCCCTCAAAATTTCCTGAGCTAACAAAATATTGCCAGATATGTGTCTCCTAGTAACAAAGGCAGTTTGGTTCAAGTCAATCAAATCAGGAAGCACATAGCTTAACCTATTAGACAGAATCTTGGTAATGCTCTTATAAAATAGATTACAACAGGCTATAGGTCTAAACTCAGTGATTCTAGTAGGGATAGGAGCTTTAGGCACCAAAGTAATAAGAGTTAAATTAAAACTTTTCAAAAGCTCACTAGAGTTGAAGAACTCTTTAATAGCACCACAAATAGCATCACCAATGTAGGCCAAGATTTCTTAAAGAACCCTGCAGAAAATCTATCTGGACCAAGAGCCTTGGCATCATTGAAAGCAAAGAAAACATTCTTAATCTCCTTATTAGAAACATATGCAATTAAACCTGCATGAAGATCCTGGTTGAGGTGTTAACTGAAAATTTGATGCATGAAAGACCAGTCAATATTAGGAACCAGAGTCTGAGAACCAACCAAAGACTTGTAGAATTCTACCACATGATTCTGAATATCCACAGGATCATCCATTGGAGCGACATTATTGTCAACCAACTGAAGAATATGAGATTTTTGTCTTTGAGCCTTGACAGAACCAAAGAAAAAAGCAGTGTTATCATCTCCTAGCTTAAATCATTTAACTCTTGATTTTTGCATATAAATACTCTCTTCAGCAACTTTCCATTTCAAATACTCCTTAGAAGCATTGTTGGCCTAAAACTTGGAAAGCAATACTGTCCGAGTGAGCATCCAGCCTAAGGTTTGTAGTTTCAAGACATGATATGGCTTCACTAACCCTCTTCGAAACATCTAAACAACAGGTTCGATTAAAATGTTTTAGAGCTTGTTTCACATATTTGAGCTTCTTAGCCACCCTATACATGCAGCTACTATCAATAGAAATATTCCAAGCCTGAGAAACAACTTCAGTAAAACCCTCAATCATAGTCCAGAAATTAAAGAACATAAATGAGGAAGATTTACTAAACTTTTATGAAGAACCTTAATAATAACTGGACAGTGATCGGATAGCCCCAGATAAGTAAATAAGGCTGCAAAACTAGGAAAAAGCAAGGACCAGTCCAGATTTACCACGGCCCTATCAATCTTAGATTTTATGCTACCAGAACCAACTTGATGATTACACCAAGTGAGATAATGACCACTGTAATTTAGGTTAAAAACTTCAAGGCTGTTTACATAAGCAGCAAAATTTCTCATCCTTTAATCCCAACAACTATTATCTCCATGTTGCTCAGCAGGGTGAAGAGTCTCATTGAATTCCCCAAGGAGATCCAAGCAGAAGCAGGCTTACAAGACTCAAGTTCACTCCAAAGGGACCTCCTACTAATGGTATTCGAAGCTCCATAAACCACAGAACAGTGAAACTCCAAAGAGTTAACCAGATTCTTAACTTTACAATGAATAAGCTGTGCTGAAATAAACAGCACAGTAACATCAAAATCACAAGCATCAAAATCTAACCAGATCCTCCAAGAATTAACAGAATAGTTATTGATGCAGCTCCAATGAGGAAAAGAAAAGTTAAAGATTCTCTTAAAATGCTTATACTTAACTCTTGTCTCAACAATAGCACAAAGCTTCAAATTTAAAAGTCTACACATTCTCCTAAATTCTGAATGTTTATGAGGGCTATTAAAACCCCTAACATTACAAGAAGCTAAGTTAAACATTTAAAAAAGATATTTGAGGGGGGAGGGGTTGGTGAACTAGTCACCAACTTTTCACGTTGAGCCTTAAGTTGAGAATTCTTCTATCTATTCCTTTGCTTCTGCCTTGAGCTTTCTATAGTGTTGCTTGAACGAGGAGTATGAGGTGAAAGAGAATGAGAACTACTCTCCTTTGTATCAAGCATATTGATTTGACCATCAGATTGTATCCGAAGAACAGGCTCTGAGAGAGGAAGAAGTTCTATCAAACTTTCCTTAATTCTAAGTCTGTAGGAAGCTGGATAGGATCAGAGGGACAAGAGGGAATAAGCCCATCCACAAATGGTTTAGCTATAGGGACCCATTCCTGCTTCTTATTCTCAACCTTGTTCACTTGAGTAACATTTGGTTTATCAGTGTTATGACAATCATGATAAAATACACCACTTCTTACATCTCTTAGGCAAGCCCAAGTACTCCACTTCCAGAGTAACATCATCCACCCCCACATCTTGAAGATCAATATCAATTGTTTTGAGGAGGTCTAAGTGTATATAAATTTCAATACAGAGACGAGCAAGAGATATCTTTGCTCTTTTAGCAGTTATAGCATCAATAAAAAGAGGGTTTCCAACAATGCTAACAATATTACTCAAACCAGATTTAGTCCAGAGAATAGGAGGAATATTCCAAACTCTCACCCAAATAAGGATCTTTGACGACATCTCTTCTTTAGTGAGCTTTATGTCAGCACTCCAAGGCTTAATGATTATAGGCTTGCCTATCAAATACTAGAGGCCTCCTTAGAGAATAACATATTTCTCTGCACAAGAATTGAATTTGAAAAAGAAAATCCCAAGTCAGTTTCTGCAACCTCCTTAAGACCTCTCTTACCCCATAACTTGAAAGCATTCTAATTGACAAGGTGGAAGGCTGGCTTTCTCGAAAGGAAGTGACAAACCAAAGTATTTCCCCATTGGTTAAGACCATATGGAATCACACTATCGTGAAGCTTGAATTTGCCACTGGAATTGCATTTGACAGGGTTCTCAGAAGGCAGAATGAGTCGAATGTTGGGTTGTCTAATACGATCAACCCAAAAGTTGTTCACGGGTTCTTCTACAAACTCCCTTTGAGTAGTTTCAGCAGCAACATCAGACTTGTTACTATCGACAAGCGTTTTGTACAATGGGTTAGAGGTAACCTTATCCTCAACGCTCTTAGGACCCGGGGTTAAAGAGGGAAACTCATCCTCCTTATCAATATTCCCTTCAAAAGACCCATTCTTCAAAATCTCCAATCAAGAGCTAGAAGTGGCATTCTCTTTTCTTTTAGAACTCAGGATATGCATGTCAGTCTTTTATTAGTAAGCCAGAAGAGGAAACCTCTTTGTCTATACCATTAATGCATGGAATAGACACACCAGTCTCCCTCTTATCTTTATGGAGCACTGTGGCATTGGGTTTGTTCTTTGGAGGACGTCCACGCCCGCGCCTAGGCCCTACCATTTGAAAACCTTCATCATCAACCAATGGAACAGTGCCTGTTTTAGGGTTAGCACACAAACGATGGGAGTTTTTTTTTCCATGCAATGTAACATTCCCTTCACTCCCTAACTTGCCAGATCTAGTCTCCATGTCACCTACTCCTTAACACAAGTCCACCAATGATTCAATTCCAGCCATGAGCACACGTAAATCGATGAGAACCTTCATTTGATCCCATTTATTTGACTGATGAGGATAACAAAAATTAAAGCTAATTATATACCATAGGATTAGTGAACAGTCAAAAAATCACTTTACATGTGGTAAGATCTAGACCGAAGATTCAATCAAAGTGAAGATAGAACGAGGACCGTAGGATCGATTAGGTGTTTATGAAAGAGAGCATCAAAGAGAATATTTCCTGAAGATGTCTATCAATTCTCCAAAACTTGCTATGAGGTAGGAGATTTATTATTATTTAATTATCATCTTCATGTTAAAATAGAGGCATATATAACAACATAAAAGACTCATACCTACACGAGATACAGACACGACATGATACAATGATTTATGATACGAAATACAATAGAATACCAAACTTATTCCAATATTTTTTCCCTTTAAGGGTTTTCTACGTAATATATTGTGTCTTTATTCTCTCATTCTCTCTCTAAGTAATTATCCTTATTATTCGTTCGTAAAGGGTTCCCCATACAGAAAAAATCATTTATATTTTGGTGCTTTAATTGAGAGTGAGAGAAAAACTCAAGAAAGCCCCCTCAATGATGAAAATGAGAGCAGAAATGGAAGCATAAACAGAAATGTGAGACCAGTGGGAACGGACAACAAAGATGGAGAAATTCAATTTGAAGGAAACGGAAGGACGAAGATGCTTTGCAGATGGAAAACCAAGATGAACAGAAAGATAAACAAATCTAGAGGAGCCCGATCTAGAGGCATCTAAGTTGAATCTCTATCATAGATTTGAAAAAAATGATAAACTTGTTCCTTGCATATTGAATTAACATTATTTTTGGCATATTTCTTTTACGCCATTACTATTCTTTCAAAAAATGTCATGAAAATTTTAAAGAATTTGTTAAATCCAGTTGAAGTATCATAAACAGAGTTTTAAATTTTGAAATATCTTATCTGAAACTTGTTATGATATGATTATTTTGAATTTTAAATTTTAAATTAAATGAAATGTTGGATTCTAATTCAATTTTTGAATTTACGGTTATCTCAAGCTAAAAAAAAGAAAAGAAATTCTTTCACGATTGGTGAACAAAAACATAAAAATTCTTATATGTGTATTTTCAAAGGTTTCGTCTTTCCTTTTAAATATGCAAAGTGCAGAAAAATAAAAGAAGCACAGACGAAGAAACGAAAATGATGACTCACAAAATAATTACGTGACAAAAATACCCAATCACTTCCTCTATGTACCAATCTGAAGCTGCTCACAAATCAGGACCCAAAATAAAAAAATAGGGATTACATGGTGAATCATACATTATTTAAAAGATACAGAAATCTACTTCTCGGAGAATTTTGTGAAAATCGATTTGGAGCTCCTAATAAAAAGTTATGGTGATTTTCGTACACGTTGTTCAGGAAAATAAACCTATACACGTCTTTCAAATTTAATTTCTAAACTGTATCAATTTAAGTAGTATTATATGACAAATAATATGTCATTAGAAATATGTGGATGTCTACTTGTTGAAAAATATTACAGAACTCAATTTCGAACTCCCGATCAAAAGTTATGGTAATTTTTATGAAAGCTGTTCATAAAAGAAAATTATCTAGAACTGTAAATTTCGGAAATTATTCTCTATTTTCTGGAAGCTAATTACATGGTGAATGATATATCATTACAAATATATGGAAACCTACTTCTCAGAGAATTTTACAAAATTTAATTCGGAGCTCACGATCAAAAGTTATGGTAATTTTCATAAAAGTTATTTTGAAAAGAAGATTATGCAGAATAGTGAACTTCAGAAATTAAACTGCAATAACTGGAAGCCAATCACATGAAAAATATTATATCATCAGAAATATATGGAAGTCTACTTCTTGAAGAATTTTACGGAATTCAATTTGGAATTTTTGATTAAAAATTACGGTAATTCTTGTACACACTGTTCGTGAAAGTAAGGATGTTCACATCTTTCAGATTCAGTCTTTAAACTATACCAATTTAGACATTATTATATAGCATATTTTATATCATTAGAAATATATGGATGTCTACTTCTTGAAGCATGGTAGAACTTGATTTTGAGCTACCAATTAAAAGTTATAGCATGACACATATAGACTACTCAAAAGCAAATGAAAATGGGGCGGCGATCCTTTGGCCTATGTCCTTGGGAGTGGGCAATTCATAAGTTATTCTCTCAAAATATAGGAATGAAAATGGGGCGGTGGTTGTTTGGCCTATGTCCTTGGGAATGGGTAATTCATCATTCTCTTAGAATGTAGGACATGAAAATAGGGCGGCGGTCCTTTGTCTATGTCCTTGGGAGTGAGCAATTCATAAGTCTTTCTCTCAGAATTCAGGAAATGAAAACGAGGCGGTGGTCCTTTGGCCTATGTCCTTGGGAGCAGACAATTCATAAGTTCTTCTCCTAGAATGCTGGAAATGAAAACGGGGCGGCAGTCATCTGGCCTATGTCATTGGGAGCTGGCAATTCATAAGTCCTTCAATTAATAAGTTCTCTCAGAATGCAGGAAATATAAACGGGGAGGCAGTCCTTTGGCCTGTCCTTGGGAGCGGGCAATTCATAAATCTTTCTCTTAGTACTATAATAAATATGACATTCTACATGTTTTAAATATAGGGTTCGTAGTCCACTCCTATAAACAACTCAAAACCACAAGATGTTTTGTGAATCAAATAAAAAAATTCTTATTAAAAGTAAAAAATAAAGCGGGACTAAAAAAGAGGGGGGATTGAAAATTTAAAGAAGCGAGACTTAGAGGGGGAGTGAAATTAAAATTGACACTAATCGAAGCCCTCTCTCGATTTCCCTCTTCACTCTTCTTTCGTCTCTTGCACGATTCCTTCTCCATTTTCAGAAGCTTAGCCCGATTCTTTTCACAAGCCTTTCACTATGTAATTCGTTCTCATTTTTCCTTTATATGGCCTCTTGACACTTCAACCTCAGAATACAACACCCAACCTATGGCTTATCCTAGTTCTGCGATTACCCTATTCAAAAGCTCCATGATTTTCAGAAGCTCCGAGAATCCCCTTTCCAGTCTTCTCTCTCTCACTTTAACAACTTCTTCCTCTCAAAATCTAAATCACAACCTAGCTAGGGCTTGGCCTTCATCGAAGAAGAGAGAGAGCAGAGCATGTCCATTAGATTCTTTCTCTCTATTCAAAAATAGAGAACGAGCAAGGGTTTGTGAGGATAGAGAATCTTCTAATTCTTTGGTTTCGTTACAGAAGTGGACATCGATTTTCAGGTTTGATCTCTTTTTCAAAATCCTCGTGGTAAGTTTTCTTATAGAACTCTGTACTTTTTCTCCTGCTTTACTGAGTACATTTAGATGAATTATATTTGACAAGATTAATCTCGCCATTTTGAGAACTCGTTCACCCTTTGCAGTGTTTTGAGTGTTCACATGATAAGTTCAAGAGTCTTTGGTTGGGATTGTTGGAGTTACATTAGGGATTCAGAAGGAGAAAAATGTTCTTTAGTTTCCTTTAGAGTTTGTGTAACCTTTCCTTATTATATAAAAATGGTTTACCATCATTTGTTCGCAGAGTGTGGCGTGTGAATGGTGAAAGCATTTCTAAGAATTATATTTCTGAGGGAAGAATGAAATGGTTTATTTCTAGTAAGTTTCTGCACTTGATCTCCTGCCCTATGTTGCATCTAGTAAGTTTCTGCACTTGATCTCCTGCCCTATGTTGCATCAGTTAAACTTAGTACAAAGGAATTCTCTAAATGGTGCATAAATATGGACGCTTGAAGTTTTTGATTGGGAAAAGAAGTTTAAAATTCAATTGTAATCTAGACAGTCACTTAAGTACTTGTTCAGAAAAAAAGGTAAGTTTTAAGAAGCTTATTAAGGTTCGATTATGCTTTAAATGAATAAAATGTTCTCGTTATCAACTTTTAAGGGTTATGAAAAAGATGATATTAACTAATAATGTATTACAAGAGTTAAGGTATTAGAATGCTATTTTACTTCGGTATTAAACTATACCTTCCTAAATACAACTATATAAAATTTTATATTACTGAATTGCTGATATAATAAAACTAATTAACATCTATGTGAAAGTAGATAAGCGCATTGCATCATAATCATCCACTAGTCTTAGTTTTTTTGGGGATTCTTTTAATAATGATTTATTAGCATGTTATGTAGAAATGTAGTTTCCCTTCTAGTCTGTGTTTTTTTGTTTGTAATTTTTTTTTCTAGAAATTCATGTATCTTCTATATATTAGATATGACTATTCTAATATATCATGAGGCATGCTTGAAATAGAAAGATATGTATGTTGGAGCTATATCCCGTAACCAGTTTTGTAGCGGCAATTGTCTGGAGGTACCTCAACCTTGACGATCAAGTTTCACGATTTTTAGTTCGAATAGTTTTAAACATTGATGTAAATAACGCTTTTCTAGAATATGATGTAAATTAACTGATATATTTACCTAAGGTATCTTCAATGCTGCTTCATTCATTTTACGATACACAAGACATACATTGATTTGTGGTGCATGAGTGGTCTTTGAGTTTCCTTGTTGGATGTATCTGGTAACTTGGAAGTATTTGGTATTTTGCATTTGACCCTTGAGGTGCAGTCCTGTGGAGTTCTACATAAATTACCTACAAATTTAAGTTGGGAATAAAATGTTGTTGACATGCAAGTTTATGGTTGCTAGCCCTTTTTTCCTGCATGTTTGTTGGTTATGTCGTGCCTAATTGCTTGAAAATTCAGGAAAATACTCTTAAATACCACTAATCTTGGTCTAGTAATTTCCTGGTTCTCACCATTCTCATAACGTGTATAATGGTGACCACATGTTTTCTTAGGTCTCTAATCGCGCGTTGGCTCTATTAATCAGTTTGCATATGGGTATTCATGGAGTCTTCTTACATGCATTCATGATGACCAAAAACTTTATTCATCTAACCATTTTTCCCTGAAGGAAGAATACAATTCCAGATTGCTGGTTACTCTTACGATCAGTTTATCGGTTTCATGTCTAGATGTTGATATTGCTAGTGCTCCAAGATTCTCAAATGGCTTACTTGGAGACAGTCTTCTATTGCTCGTGAGATAGTCGAATTGAACTTTTTGTTTCGCTACCCGTTTGGCTTCATGGTTACTTTTCTCTAGCTTTATTTACAATACTCTGCCTTACTTTTAATATTTTTGTTCATGTCATATCTTCCTAATTTATGTGATTTCATAGTTTTCAATTAAGTGTATTGCTATATAATCATCAAAGGGTTGTCCATAATATAGAGGGTAAGGGAAGATGATAAAAGAGTTTTCAACTTAACATTAGTTTTCATATTTTTTGTTTTGTGATATTGTTTATAAATATATTTTTCTTTCTACTATAAGGTTGTGTTAGTATGATGGATGTTATACTATTTGAATAGGCTTAACATTAAGTAATGAGGAGAGTAATCTATTTGCTGCATTATCTTAGTCTACTTAGAAAATTTGTTATAGAATTAGTTCATTTTCTGATTTATGGTTCTTCCTAAGCGAAAAGCATTGAAGATGCTTTAGGATCTACAGTTGCATGGCCCATTGACAAAGTTCATTGTGGTAAGATTCTAATCCTTTTTCTGATTTCTATTTGTACTATTGTGTTGCATTAGGGGTTAAAGTAATGTAAATTGTTTATATTTGTTAATCTAGACATTATTATTTTGGGTTAGATTTGTATCTGGAGGTATTTTCATCATTTAGGACTACTGGTCTTGGTGCTGAATTTTTTGATATCTACCTAAGCCATAGCTGTACTAGTGTATTAAGGGAATGCTTGAACTAGAAGTGTCAGCTTATTTGTTAGATTGTTTATGAATAATTAGAAGTAGTAAAATTGAAAGAGACATGAATGGTTGTTTTGTTTGATAAATGGTGGAGCCTAAAATCCTAGATCTTTGGTTTCGTTTTGATTAGAAAGTCCAATAAATTGTACCTTATTCTTTGATGTATAAGATGATATCGTTTTAGTAAATCAATCTCATGAGCTCATGAAGTCTTCGGCTATTGAGAGTCTAGCTTCTAGCATTAATTTATCAAGCCCTTAAGGGGGGAGGGGGTAAGAAAAAAAGATTAAATGATATTTTGGTATTAATACTGTTTTAGCTATGTAATTCTGCAAAACCATATAGTGTGCTTAAAGATATGTAGTGTTATTTTTTCACAAAGTACAAAATGGGGATATGAGCAATGTGAAATTATCTTAAAGTTACTGGTTTATTCTTTAAAATGCAAGACCTAATTAAAGGTTTTCAACATGGAATCAAATTTTGAAGAGTTAAACAATGGAAATTTGATGTTATTTTGCAGTGTCTGTGAAACTTTTAGATGTTTTTTTTTAAACAAATGTTGTATTATTAGACTAATACTTTTAGATGATACTTTTGGATAATATTTTGTGAAAATGAAATATTGTTTGAATGCATTTTACTCTAGTAATGTATTAATTTTGAATGTTTAAATAGGTACGTAAATAGGCGCATATAAATTGATTGCAAAAAATAGCATTTATAAAATGCTAGGAGAATCTCTTTATAAGAGGCATAATTTATAAAAAAAAACTATATCAACGAGATTTAAAAATCTTATGATATATGATTTAATATGATACACAAATATATGTGAATTAATTCACAAGTATTAAAAATACATGTTGATACATTCAATAGGTGTCTGAAAATCCTATTAAACAACATTTTACAAGAGTAGAAAAATCCTGTAAAAGGTGAGATACCACAGGGTTCTTAACATGAGGTATCGCGCCTTGCAAAAAACGTGGACTTTTAATATGAGGGGCTGTCACAGGCGCCACGAGAACTCTGTGGATTACTTTGCACATGGTTTTCTGCCTCTTATAGAATGTCATATTTCTTGTAGTGTAGAATGCAGGAAATGAAAACAAGGCCATATTTTTTTGTTTTGACCTAAGTCATTCTCTTAGAATGAATAAAATGAACATGGAGCTATGGTTCTTTATTTGAGCCTAAGTCCTTGGAAACAGGCAGTTAATAAGTCCTTCTAAAAAAATCGAGGCTATGGTTCTTTATTTGAGCCCAAGTCCTCAGAAGCGGGCATTTCATAAGTCATTCTATCAGAATGCAGGAAATGAAAATAGGGCGACGGTCCTTTGGCCTATATCCTTGGGAGCGGGAAATTCATAAGTTTTTCTCTCAAAATGTAGGAAATGAAAAAGGGGCGGCTGTCCTTTGGCCTATGTCATTGGGAGCGGGCAATTCATAAATCCTTTTCTCAGAATGCAGGAAATGAAAATGGGGTGGCAGTCCTTTGGCCTATGTCCTTGGGAGCGGGCGATTCATAAGTCCTTCTCTCAGAATGTAGGAAATGAAAATGGGGTGGCAGTCCTTTGGCATGTCCTTGGGAGCGAACAATTCATAAGTCCTTCTCTCAAAATGCAATGAAAATGGGGTCATGGTTCTTTGTTTGAGCCTAAGTCATTCTTTTTGAATGAACAAAATGAGCATGTGACCATGGTTCTTTATTTGAACCGAAGTCCTTGGGAATGGGCAGTTCATAAGTCATTCTTTGAAAATGAAAATGAGGCTATGGTTATTTATTTGGGCTCAAGTCCTCATAAGTGAACAATTCATAAGTCCTCTCAGAATGAACTAAATGAATATAGGGTCATGGTTCTTTATTTGATCGTAAGTCCTTGGAAGGGGGTAATTCGTAAGTCATTCTCTCAAAATAAAAATGGGGTTATGAGCTCAAATCCTCAGAAGTGGGCAATTCATAACTCTCAAAATGAACAAAATGAACACGGGGCCATTGTTTTTTTATTAAGGCCTAAGTCCTTGAAATGAGCAGTTCGTAAGTCCTTATTTCAGAATGAACACGGGGTCGTGGTTCTTTATTTGAGCCTAAATCCTTGGGAGCAGGCAATTCATAAGTCATTCTCTCAGAATTAACAAAATAAACACGAGGCCGTGGTTCTGTATTTGAACCTAAAGTCATTGGGAGCGGGCAGTTCCTAAGTCATTCTCTCAAAATATAGCGGGGCTATGGTTCTTTATTTGGGCTCTTCCTTAGAAACGGAAAGATCATAAGTCCTCTTTAAAGGAAATTAAAGTCTTGTCCTCGGAAACGGATTTCATAACCGAAAAAGATATTTGATCTCCGACAAAGATCGAAGTAACAAGAACGGATTCTGTTACAAAGGAAAATTTAAGCCTTGAAGTTGGTACAAGAATGGATTTTGAACCCCAAAATTTTGCTAAGTCTTTGAAGAAAGAATGAAGTACAACAAAAATGGAGTTCAATAGAAGAAAATTACACAAACAAAGTGATTCTTATTGATCGAAGCAAAAGTACAAAAGGAAAATATGAAACGAGAGAAGGAAAAAATGAGGAATGGGAGAAACTCTATCAATGAGCTCGTAGCAAAAGAAACGAGAAAAACTCTACTAATGAATGTGAGGTATCAAACACAAACCCGTGCAATGAAATTAGGAAACTGTTCATTTATTCCTTACTCATTTTAATAAATTATTATATTATTGTTGTGCAACATTCTTGTGACATATCTTAATGTAGATAAAGGAAAAAGAAAAATGAGGAAACATGAGAAACTTAATTAATAAGCCCGTAGTGAAGGAAACTGGAGAAACTCTATAATCAGTAGTCGTTCTTAAATGAAAACTGGAAGCCATTCTCAAACAAATATCCTATGAACAGAATAAGTGACAATGGAAAAAGAGCTACGCAGAAAAAGAGGAGAGGAAATTTGCTAAGTCTTATGGAAAGGAAAATTACAAAAAGATATAAAAGACTATGGTTACATCGACGGCAACATCTTCAAACAGAAAGGTTGGTAGCGGCATCCTCAATGGGAAGATTGACAATGGCCTGTCAAATGGCTGCTTGAATAACTGTGTCGCGTGTTCCCAAAAAATACTTGTAGACGGGAACGGGAAGATGTAATAGTAAATGAAAGGGAAGTAATCATCACTGATATAAAACTAAAAAAAAGTTAATCACGGGAACGAGATGGTGCAACGACAAAAAGAAAAAAAAAGGAACTGTCGCTCGTAGTAGACAGTCGAAAAGTTTCTTGAAAAACTACGTCGCATGTTTTTCATGAAGTTCGTGAGAACAGAAATGGGCAGACGTAATGTCAAAATAAGAAAAGATAATCATTACACTTCAACGAATAAAATTTCGTTAAGTGTAATGGGGGCCAATGAACAGTCAAAATCTCACTTTACACGTGGCAAGATCTAGACTGAAAATTTAATCGAATAAAAGATAGAACGAGAACCGTAGGATTGACCAATTGGTTATGAAAGAGAGTCTCAAAGAGAATATTTCCTGGAGATGTCTATCAATTCTCCAAAACTTACTGTGAGATTGAAAGATTTATTATTATTTAATTATCATATTCATGTATAAATAGAGGCATATGCAACAACATAAAATGACTCATACCTACACGAGATACAGACAAGACGCGATACAATGATGTATGAGACAAAATACAATAGAATACCCAAATTCTTCCCATGATATTTCTTTCCTTTATGAGTTTTTCACGTAAATTATTGTGTCTTTATTCTCTCATTCTCTTTAAATAATTGTCCTTATTATTTATTCGTAAAAAGTTTCTGATATCCAAAAAATCATTTACAATTAGTGTTATCTTTATCTAAATCAATTTGTAATTTTATTAAAGAATAACTTAGCTGTGAAGTAATCAGGGGTACTGGTTCGAGTCTTGAATGGCAACCTGTGGTAGTCAGCCTTGTGTGGGTCCTCCAATATAGGGTCTCTTAATATTCTTAGCCAAAATTGAAATTTCCATCAAGTTATATAGTGTGAAAATGGAGTAATTATTGGGAGTTCCAGCTACATTGTGGCCGCTACTCATGTTCTTTTGATGTAAAAGTTAATGGTCCAGATCTATTTAAAATATATATTAAAAATAAGTTTATTTTTTCAATTTTCGTTTTAAACAAATCACATCCTTTCAAATCTAAATCAACGGATCATAATTTTCGTATGATCAGATGCTACATTGTCACCGGTACTCTCAATAATTACTCGTGAAATGGCCTAAAGTCCTATGCACGTCCAGAGAATGAAAAGGAAAAAATGCCCTTTCAGTATCACAGCGGTAACCATTCATCGTTTGGACTAAGTCATAGTCTGCGGTAAGGACTTCTTTTTACAAACACTTCGAAATTGCATTGAAGATTAAGGAAATGCATTGTACAATAACTCCCAGATAAAAAAAAAATACATCAACTTGCATCGATATTAGTCGTTGGTCATTAGTCGTGATACACACGTAGTGAGACTAGTCCGGGTCAGCTGTGGATCCTTCTTCAGTGAAGAATCTTCACACACACATGCTGTAAAACCGAGTCTTCTTCCAGTTATTGAAGAGTCTCTCTTATCTATTTTCTTTCTTTCTTTTCTTTTTCTTTTTGGTTCCACACTGTAAAGAATCGAGTCAATACGCATAATGTTAGTTTTTCTTTTCAACCCAGTATTTTAATTTTTCTAAAATTGGCATAAATCTTGTACGAAAATTGATTAGTTTTTTTAATCAAGCAAAATTAGTAAATTAGATTTAAAGTGAAAGAGCTTAGAGAAAGTGAAAAGCTCTAATGATTATCATTCAAAGCAGTGAGTCATTACAAGGAAAGCATAGCTTTATATATTGGCTAGCTTCGTGAAACAGAAAGGAGACCAAGCTTGCATGACCTGCATGGAGAGAACCCGAGCTCTAACAGAAACTAACTTCTAACATACTCTCTTAACAGCTTTTATTAGCACAAGATAGATGAGCTAACTCTCTAACTAAGTTAGCCACTACTTCCCTTATTATCCCCCCTCAAGTGAAAGGGTGTATTGACAACCTTGAACTTGGAAACTAGATAATGAAATCTGGAAGTAGACAAAGGCTTTGTCAGCAAATGTGCAGCTTGATCAACAGTGGGAACATATCTAACCTTAAGTTGTCTGTGTAGAACCTTATCTCTAATGAAATTAATATCAAGCTCCATATGCTTGGTTCGAGCATGCATAACATGATTGGATGAAATAGCAATCACACTAACATTATCAACCTAAAGAATTGGAGGCCGAATTAAGTGCATAGACAATTCAAACAATAGGTTTTGAATCCAAGTGATCTCAGCTGCAGCATTTGCCATGGACCTATATTCACTCTCAGTGCTCGATCGAGATACCACATTTTTCTTTGAGGACTAGGATATCGAGCTTCCACCTAGGTAGATCATGTATGCTCATGTTGATCTCCTGTCATCCAAGTTCCCAGCCCAATCAGAATCTGAATAAACTTGAAGGGTGAAGAGTTTGGAAGATTGAATGTGTAAACCAATAGTGACTTTTCCCTTTTAAGTATCTAAGAACTCTCTTACAAGCAAGCCAGTGTGTAGTAGTTGGTTGGTGCAAGAACTAGCTTAATATATTGACAATGAGACCTATATCAGGCCTTGTCATAGACAAGTACTGAAGGGCACCAATTATACTTCGAAACAATGGTATATCAATAAATGGTTCTCCTTCAGATTCAAGCAGTTTCAGAGTGGAAATAACAGGAGAAGGAGCTAGCTTAGCTCCATCCATGTGAGCTTTCTTTAGAATGTCAACAATATACTTTGATTGAGATAGATAAAAGCCTAAATTGTCTTTGAAAATTTCAATACCAAGGAAATAATGAACTTGCCCCAAATCCTTTAAAGCAAAATGTGTATTTAGAACATGAACAACTCTGTCTAAAACATCTGAACTATTTCCTGTGAGCAAGATGTCATCCACATAGACCAATAGAAACATCACAGTTTTAGTTGTTTTGTAAATGAACAGAGATGTATCGGACACAGATGCAATAAAACCCCAACTCAGCAATATAGATCTAAGTTTATCATACCAAGCCCTATGGGCTTGTTTAAGACCATAAATGGCTTTTCTCAGTTTACAAACATGCTGAGTCTTGAATTATCATGAAAACCATATGGTTGTGTCATAAACATAGATTCTTGAAGAATGCCATTGAGAAATGCATTATTCACATCAAGCTGTTTGATATTCCAGCCAAAAGAAGCTGCAACATGTAGGATTAATCTCACTATTGTCGACTTCACCACAAGGATAAAAGTCTCTATGAAGTCAATTCCTAGTGTTTGATTGAATCCTTTGGCCACCAACCTGGCCTTATATCTAATAATACTGCCATCTGGTTTAAGCTTAACCTTAAACACCCACTTACTTCCAACTAGAGTCATAAAAAAAGGAGAGAAAAGTACCAACTCCCAAGTGTTGTTCCTTATTAATGCATTATACTCCTAAAACATAGCTTGCTTCCAATAGGGGTTACAAGAACCTCTTTAACATTTTTAGGTTCAACTGGTGAAGGATTAATACCGCCATTTGGTTTAAGCTTAAACTTAAACACTCACTTATTGCCAACTAGAGTCATAAAAGGAGAGCAATGTACCAACTCCCAAGTGTTGTTCCTTATTAATGCATTATACTCCTCCAACATAGCCTGCTTCCAATAGGGGTTAGAAATAGCCTCTTTAACATTTTTAGGTTCAATTGATGAAGGATTAATGGTTAAAGGATGTTTTGTCACAGAAAATGTTTAGGCTTAGAAATCCCAGCTTTTGACCTTGTGATCATAGCATGCCCAGTAGGAGTGGCTTGATTTGGTTGAGAAATGAGATTTGAAGGATTTTGAGTATCATTTATAAGGCTGATATCAATGGTAAGAAAAGGTGCTATAGAGGGAGGATAAAAAGATAATGATGATGGGATAACTCTAGAATCTGTATTAATATCAATATGCTCACTGTCAGTTTGTTGTGAAGTTGAAATTGAAGAAGAAGTCTGAGCTGAGGAGATGCTTGGAGATGAGCTATTTGTGACATTTAACTGATCAGTATTTTGTATGTAATTTGGAGATGTAACAATAAAGCTAGAAGACTAAGAAGGCAAAAGTGGAGACAGATTCAAAAATAGAGCTTGAGTGGGTAATTCCAAGTAAATTCGTTGTAGTCATATAAAAAGGTAATATAGTACCTAAAACCTTCTATAGAGAATCTTATGTCTAGGTCCCCAAAGATTTATGTACATGAGTTCTAAAGGTCTATAGGTATATGCTTGAGATATAGGAAATGGGAGAAAATGGCTTTTGTCTTTCTGGCATGAATTGCAAAAATCAACATTTTGGTTTAAAACAGGTAAGTTTTCATATTTGAGAACATGTATTAGAACTCTTACATTTGGGTATCCTAGCCTCTTGTGCCATAAATTCACATTGTTTGTTATTGAAGTATGTAATACAGCTGATTTCCAAACATTTTTACTTAAGGAACATGTCAACAAATATAACCCATATTTAAGCACTCCTGTGAGCAGCAGACTTCCCAAAACCTTGTCCTTCACCAAATAGATATCAGAGTGAAATTCAACATATACAGAATTATCTTGAGTCAATTTAGAGATGCTTATTTGGCTTTTCTTTATTTCAGGTACACATAACAATGAATTTAATCTCAAGGGGTGGTGTTTGAGAGGTAACAAAGTTGAACCTACATGAGAGATCAAGTGGGTCTTACCATTTCCCATATCAAGCCTTTCCATACCAGTGTATTCTTGAAAAATACTAAGGTTACTGAGATCTGCTGTTACATGATTTGTAGTTGCATTATCAACATACCAGGCCAAATCTGGTGTTGAGTTAGTGGTTGATGCATAGGCAGTAGGAGAGACCATATATGCTGAAGGGACATTTCGATTTGAAGAACCATTTGAACCAAAGAAAAAGGATTTGAAGTGGAAAAACCATTCAACTGTGAGTTATATGAAGACCGACTTCTTTCATACCTATGATATCACATTGAGCTGAATGTCCTGGTTTTGCACAAAGACAGATGATGCATTTTCCATTAAAACCTCTATTTCTTCCACCTCTTCTGCCATAAAAACTTCCTCTTGAAATCGTTGTTGGGCATTTCTTATAAAGCTTTTGCTCCTGTTTTGGTTCTGATTATAAAATTGATTTTGATTATAACCTTGATTTCCATTAAAGAATCTCATATTTCATGTTATTGCAACCATGTTTGCACAAAGTTTGATATTGTTTTCATTTTCCGTCAAATCACTACAAGAGAAAAACGCTACAATAGCGGCCAAAAAAATGCTATCGTAGCGTTTTCATAGTGTTTCTCAAAACGCTATATTAGTCAACGTTATTAAAAGTCAGAACCTATGATATCATTTTTTAAACGCTATGGTAGCTCTACCACAACATTTTTTAAACACTATGGTAACCCTACTACAACATTTTTTAATGTGATAAGTTTTTTATAGCATTTTTTAAGCTATGATATATTTTTCATAGCATTTTCAAGTTGTAAAAGACCTTTGATAATATTCCTTTCATGTTATAGATGTTGTGAATAACTAACTCAGTGAACATACTTATTCTTGCAATTGAACAAACTTAAGAAATAATACTGATTATTGTCCGCTAGAAATCATTATTTCTAGAAATGGCAAATAAAAATTGAATTTTTACATAGAACCAGCAAAAGTAATATATCTTAAAGAGAAGGATAAAAATCTAGTAAGACTCCAAATCTAATGAAGCTTTAAAAACCGATGTTGTTTGTTGTAGATGCAAGATGTGGCTTGCTTTCTTCTATTGAAAAATCCATGAGAATGACACTACTTAAAATCTGATAGCAATACAAATTCCAAAGATAAATAAAATAACAATAACACAATACAACAACACATAAAAAATAAGACTAATTTTGGTAGTGAATAGGTGAGGTCATATATCTAGCATGAAACTTCTCTTTACTTTCTCATTACATTACTCAGAAATCATAGACCAAAAAACTTATGTTTACAGTTTTTCCTTTGTCAGAAATGAAAATAAAACAAATGCATTCAGCTCTTGATTTCACATACTCATGCTTTTCTTGTAAACAAAAATACTATCAAGAGAGGAAGAAGAGAGAGAACATAATGGGACATCAGATGCATATTAGAATTGAATATGACTAATTAAATCCTAACCAGAATAATAGGGTTTCACAGGAAAATCAATACTCAGTTCTTTATGTGGGATGAAGACCTAACTGATTTAAAACCTTCCATTACTAGCACCTTCCTCAATAATTGACATCATGACATTTGGTTGTAGTCTATCCAATATTCTTTAGTACTTTATGAAAGTGTATGTCATGAATAATCTATTCAAAAGAAAATTTCAGTAGCCTTAATAGAAGTAGTAGAAATAATATGCTTCTATGTGTATAAGCCAAAGTTAGAGTGTGAAAAAAATGGATGAAAATAAAATTTGCAGATTGCAAAAATGCCAATTGCCAGAAATCTTTCTCACTTCAAACCTTCTTTTAGATTACTATTGCTTTATCAAAGAAAAAAGAACAAACTCAAAAGAACACAAACTTGTAGTGTTTATTATTTTTTGTTTCCAATTGAAAAAGACTGCATGTCAATCATGATCACTGGTGTAAACAACATTAGCAAGCACAAAGAAAACTTGTGAGCACATGAGACAAGGAAGTTATCAAAAGTCAATGGAACAAAAAGAAAAACTATACAATTGCTAAAAGAAACCACAACATAATTGATCTATCATGCTAGGACATTACCTTGTCTCCATCATTCACTTGACGCTAAGCACAATTAATCAATGATGTCAACATATAGGAATTTGAACTTGAATCTATGACAAAAAGTAACAATTATTAGAAAAGTATAAATGCAACAATACATGTACAAGAAAAATGGCAGAGCTTA
Organism: Datisca glomerata; assembly: GCA_003255025.1. Taxonomy (NCBI): domain Eukaryota; kingdom Viridiplantae; phylum Streptophyta; class Magnoliopsida; order Cucurbitales; family Datiscaceae; genus Datisca; species Datisca glomerata. Next base: position 854,156 of record QANY01006426.1, on the reverse strand, counting down.
GATCACCATGATTTCCACCCCATTGTTTTTCTTTCAACGCCTTCCAGGTACTGCCAACTTCTGGAAACATGCTGGTTTTAGTTAAAAATAATTGAATATCAACAATCACACACATAAATGTATAATACGCTTCCACACATATTATAGTAACAAACTCAATTAAAGAAACATATATTCTTGAACAACATGCTTGCCTGATAAAAGCAATGACCTATGCAGGTTAAGCAAACATAAGACTAAACTCAAAGTCAAAGGAAGGTAACCTAAATCTTTTATGTTCAATCTATACAATATCATGTAAATTATGAAAGTAATACATACCACTTAAATCATTAACTTTCTTAGCCATATCCTTAATTTCCTTCTCTACCTTCTTGATACCTGCAGAATAAGGTCCTAAGTCCTACATAAATGTTTGGAATAACTTAAAAACAAAAAGTAAAAAATAATCAACCATATAATAATTGGAATTGAAAATAAAAACACCACTTTCCAAAGTAAGTAGAAGTACTACTTATTACTACTTATGGTTATAACATAGTCAAACCATGAAGCACATCAACCAAGTTAAAGAACCACCACTCATCTATTGCCTTATGCCTAAGCCATGTTCCAACAATGAGTACATGATCTATGAAGAATTTTTAGGTAGGCTGAATATTGCAGCCTAACGTAAAGTGGTGGAAAATCGCTCATGCTCTTATCAAGACATGCGTTCATCATGGTAATTATTCCACCAAGCGTTGTCCTATAAGGATAACAAAATGTATCAGCCGTACCTAGAAAAACCACCTTCCCTAATCAAACATTGCTCCAAGCCCTACACAAGAAGAAAAACACAGATGAAAATATGATAACTAATCTATGTATAGAAATACTCCTAACCAACCACATAACACAACATCCATCTCTAACTCAAGAAACCCCAACTAACAGAAAGAAGTCAAAATTCGGCACATTAAAGAAAGAGAACTAAATAAAATTTGAAAAACCCTAAACTTAGAAAAAATTCCTCAGAAAAAACACAAAAATCGCACACAAACAAACATGAATTAGAGATTAAAACACACCTAGTAAGAAAAAAACGTTCCTCTTGTTCTGAGATGTGAAATCGAAGTTGGAAAGGGCTGGAAAACTGAGTTGTGACACAAAGCTGAGAGACAGAGAGCTGTGAGAGGGATAGCTACGAGATCCAAAAGAAAGAAATTCGAGAGAAAATATGAGGTAGAGCTGCTACATCGACGACATGGTTGATGAAAGAGATGCAAGAAGCTACCAGAGAGAGGTTCGCGAAAGAGAGCGTCAAGAGAGAGAAAATTGAAAGAGTGGGACTCGCAATCTATATCCCTAGGCTTCGACAATCCTATAGAGAGGTTGAAGTGGAGAGAGCTAGTTGAGAGGATGAAGAGAGAGGGATGTGAATCTTAAGAAAGAAGGATTAAGTCTAATTTTAGGCGGGTTGGTTTCTTTTGTTCCCGTGCCTTATCCCCATAACATTTAGACTTACTTAGCGTTTTGAGATAAAACACCATCGTCGTGTGGAATAAAAGCACATATTTATTGTAGTGAATGCTTCTCAATTCTACTCTCATAACACATCAGTAGGGATTAAACTTCTTCAACTCCAAGATTGTCTTTTCTTGAAGTAATGCTACAACTACTAGATCATACTCAGATCCTAGTCCATTCACCATGTACCTTACTAATTCTTGATCAATGATTTGTTGTCCAACCGCAGCTAGACTATTTGCATATCTTCTCATCTTATCAATAAAATCAGAAATTGAGAGATTACCTTTTGTTGTAACTTGCAAAGCTCCTATAAATTGGATCAATTTTTCCTTTAATTGATTTACAAAATTCCTTTCTAAGGAATTCCATACCTCTGCTGAGCTATTGTATTGGGTTATTGTCCCGAAAACTCCCTCGGTCATCGAAGATCTCATCCAACTCAACAAGAGTTGATATTTTCTCACCCAATTATGGGTTTATTTTTCCTCATTCGAGAATTTTCTATGGTTTTCCTCTGGATTGAACACAATTTCTTCTAATCCATGTCCCAAGACGGCACTACTTGTGATCTCCATAGCACGTAATTGTTGTTGGAGATAGTGAATTATATTATAAGATTAAATGAAAATAACATAGAAATACAACAATTATGTAAATACATTAATTACGACGTAAATAATATAATTATGAATAAAAATGTAAATGTTATAATTAAAAAATGTAAATGTTATAATTACAAAATGTAAATAAGTTAGTTGTTAACATAAAATAAAATGAACAGCATAACAACATTGTGAAATTAGGAGAAATCAAACGAGTCTTGTTTTCACAGTTTCCTTAAAATAATTACGCCCAATTGGAGGCAGTCGTTGATAACAACGACTGTTTTCTAAGATTAAACAATTGGAGGCAGCTGAAGAGAATCCGACTTCACTACCTTGATCGAACTGACTTGTCAGAATTCTACCACCAGAGTAACGACGTAAAATCAAGAATTGGATCGAAAAAACTGAATAAATGACTGAACCAAAAATAAATTGGACCAAAAAACCGAACCGGGACCGAATCGAAAACTGAATTACGACCGAGGCAAAACCAAACCGGAAACTTGAAGAAAAAACCAAAACCGTGGAGAGACAAAGAAGAAAGGATGAAGAGAGCTATGCTTTCTTGGTGTGTAAAATGAGGAGGGGATCTTTTATACTATTCATGGGGAGCCACCATTAAGGGTAACTAAGCCATTAAAGGGTCATTTAACCCAAGAATATTTTTGTTTTAATTTACAAAAATAAAAAATGCTTTGAGTCTTTATTTACAAATAATATTCCATATTCTAATGATTTTTAGGCTTTCTTTGAGAAGAAAAAATAAATATGGAGTAAAAGCCAGACCATATAGGGGTGGATTTTTCTTTTGATGGTAAATAGAGTCTCACCCAACATATAATAATTCAGTCACATGTGTTAAATATATATTTTTATTTTGATGAAACATGTGTTATTGCTCAATAGTAAAAAAGTACGTGCTTCGCACGTGTTAAAATAATTTAAAATATACGTAAAAGATTTTAGGGAAAATATTACTTTGAAAATAATTATAAATCTAAATGAAGATTAAAATATAGTAACAATAAAATGTCAAAGAATTTTACAGTTTAAAATAGAATGAACGCGAGGGGGAGAGAAAAAATATATAATAACGAAAGTCGATTGTATTGCCTACTTTTAGGTTACATTGGTTATTATCTATATACAAGAAGTTGTGTATATTTTCCCTCGACGAAATCCCGTCTCCAAGACTAATTTATAGCAGTAAATTAAGGGAAATCGTAGAATACTGATATCCTGCTAATGTGATTCCTTGATCGAGTTTAAGCATTGATATGTGCTGTTGAGTTTTATTTGAAGATCCGTTGTTAACTATTTGTTTCCCCATTCCTGATTGGTTCCTAGCTTCTTGATGTGCCAGCTAGCCATTAATTCACGTACATTTATTCATTAACTTATTTATAATATTGTTGAAGTTGTACAATATAGTATTGCTATTTGTATAATATAGAGAATTCATCAATTTTTAAGATTCTATCCATTGAAGATAATTTAATTATTCGAAAACATTTTCTTCAATTCATTTATATGAATTTCATGTCGTGATAACATAAATATTGTACAATAGTTAATTTTATAATTTTTTAACGAATAAATTGTTGACTAAAAATGATGACAACATTAATTGTAATAAAACCTTATGAATATTTACGTTTCTAATTATATAATATTTTTCATAAATATTTAATATTAACAACTATTTATAAACTTATTATTTTATTATATAAATTATATTAAATAAAAGAATAAGTGAAAATTTAAAACTACATTATATTTTAAAAAGATTTAAAAGATTAAAATAAGAATGAAAGGTTTTTACACTCTAAACCTCATTTTAAAATTAATATATATGTTGCCGTTGGATATGCTAGTTTAACTTTCCAACTGACATATTCTTTTTAGGATAAGCTTCAAGTTTGATGAATCTCACGATTTGACTGGACCTTGGCGCACAAAGAAATTTAATTTTAATTTTTTATGCCAGAGTATATGGATGAGATCCTCTCCAGTTGATGTCCAACTGAAAACTGGAAGTTAATCCTAATCATGCAAAGATAGCTGGACAAACAATAAAAAAGTAAATATCTTTATGTTTTTCTCAAATAAAGTTTGCGTGATCTGAACCGTTAAAATCTGATCGAACCGTTCCAGATCACGACAATGCGGTCCCTGCCGGTAGAGAATCCTAATCCAGAGTATAATATAGGCGCTCTGTTTCTAAATTTCTCATCAAAACTAAAAAACACTGATATCTTGCAGAAGAAGGAAGCCTAAGAAAAAGGAGAAGAAATGGGTTTGAGCTTGTTGCCTGAAGAGTGCGTATCTCTGATTATCTCCTACACATCTCCAAGGGATGCCTGTAGATTATCGGTCGTATCTCCTGCTTTCAGATCGGCTGTAGACTCCGACATCGTTTGGCAGAAATTTTTGCCCTCAGATTGCCATGAGATCATTTCCCAGTCCTCCTTGCTCTCTTCCTCTTCTTCTTCTTCGTTGCCGCAGCTCCCCTTCTCAACCGATAAGGATCTCTTTTTCTATCTTTGCCGCCGTCCCATACTCATTTGCAGTGGAAATATGGTATTTCGTGAACTTAATTTGTTACTTTTCAATTCTTATATCTGTTGCAAGTTTATTTAAAATCTTTTATAGATAAATTCTGAAGAGACTGATTCGTTAATGATTTTAAACTGAGTTTATGGGAATTAGTGAAATAATTTAAAAATATTATTTGTTGGATAATTTCAATATCCGAATATTGTAGTAATTGCATTAGGATCCCTTTTAGGATATGCATAATATGAAACACTTAGTTAAAAATTCATCATAATGGGGGTAATAAATCACTAGTTAGGTTTTGGGCTACAAGGATTCTCTAGATGTTTTTGGCACGCTTGTTAATTTGTTTAACAAATTAAACTAAATGATTGTTTTGTTTACACAATCTAAAATGATCATCGTAATTTAATTACGCGCAACTAAATTACTTCTAAAATATGATTGTCATGTTTGGTTGTGCATGATAATGTGTGAAATGATGAGTGGTAATTTATGATTGTTATATTTTATATTGGTTAACTTTTGTTGTAAATTTATGTGAATAACAAGAAACTACGTAAATGTCATTTTACTTATATATTATCTAAAAAATATTTTGAAGTGAAAATTTAACATTAATTTTTATTAATATTTAAATAAATTAATAATATTGGACTAAATTTTAAAAAATTAGCTTTAATCAAAATAATAAAATAAGAGATATAATGAAAAAAAAACATTTTCATGTGAAATTTTAACAATACTTTTAATTATGTTCTATTAGTATTTACATAAATTAATAATGCTAAATTAAATTTTAATAAAGTTAGTTTTAATTAAATTAATAAAATGAGAGAGAGTATAAGAAAGAAGTGACTATTATTTTATTTTGTTTGAATGCAGGAAAGTAATTTTAGTTGATATTAGAATTACAATTACATTGTAAGTTGAGATTGTTTCTATTTTCTACTGTAATTTTAATTGCTCAAAAGATTGCAAATTAAGATTGTTTGTAAATTACAGTCTTATTTAAAGATTACTCTAAACAAACATGATAATTTAATTATAAGAGAATTGTAATAAGATTATAAAGGAGGATTACACTAGTTAGATTTTGGCACGCTTGCATTAGTTAGTAGAAATTTAATGGATGAGTCGTTTTCACTGTCATTACTTCACACAAACACACATATCTATATATTATCTATCAACATGCATAAAATTTGTACTTCGAAACTTCTGTTGGTTCATTCATTGATTGATTAATTCGCTGTCACAGAGTTTTGGATTGGAAAAGGAGAGTGGGAAAAAATGTTACATGGTTGGTTCAAGAGGGCTTTCAATCATATGGAGTGAGACTCCTCAATATTGGAGTTGGACTTCAGTGCCAGAGTCAAGGTTTCTTCTCTTTTCCACATCTCGTCTTTAATTAAATTAAATTACTAATAGGTAATTTCACTTTTGCTTATTGCTATTGTTCAATGAACTAGTTGTTGCGCATTTAGTCTAGTTTTAGAGGACAAACTAATTTGAGATTTGATCTATAAAAAAGGAGGGTATGGTGATATCAACATTCAAGCGTAATTTATTTTGCTTATGAGACACTCATGTCGAGTTATTCATGAGCTATATAAGCATTATCTTAGTTAAAAAAACTACAGACATTGTTCTAGATAAATTTATATGCATATGATTACTATCAGCAATATCACTAGAACTTGTGTAAGTAAAATTTTATAACCAATGTGTTCTCTTTTGAAGGTTCTCTGAAGTGGCTAAACTCAACTATGTGTGGTGGTTAGACATCAAGGCCAAGTTAGAGACGAGAATTTTGTCCCCAAACACAACTTATGCTGCTTATTTTGTGTTTAAATTTGCAAAATGCGGGAGCGGATTTAAGAGCCGAGCTGTAAATATGCGTGTGTATTTCGAACGAAGTGAATCCACGAGAGGGAGTAGTGTGTTCTTAGATCCTCCCGAAAATATGCCACAACTATGCCGGGAAATTGGTGATGGGTGGATGGAGATCGAGATGGGAGAGTTCTACAACGACAATGGAGACGATGGTACGGTGGTGTGTAGTCTAATGGAGGTAAATAATTTCACCACTAAGGAAGGTCTTATTGTTGAAGGAATTGAGGTTAGGCCTAAGTAAAACATAGAGAAATAAATGATTCTATGTCATTGTTTGAAGTATTATGGGGAAATTATCGTCCTATCTGCGTTGAAGACATAAGATGAGTAAATGCATTACTTGAGGTACACCATATTCTGTATTTGGATGGTAAGCTGGTTTTCTATGGTTTCGTCTGTTGTGTGTGTATAGCGTTGTGACTCGCTTGAGTTTCGTACTGTCTTGCTTGTTTATGGGACACTTTTGTATATTATCATGTTTGATTAATTATATTAAATAGAAAGTATAACTGTTAACGTGTTTACAGCATTTTGACATCCATGTATAATCATGATGTCTATGAACTCGTAAATAGTACTTGGAGCGCGGATCATAAGAACAATTTTAGGTGTGGTGAAATTGAATTAGATGTCATGTGAGTTTGGAGTGTTTTGATTCTTTTAATGTATAGGAAAGTGCTAGTTTAGATCATATTTATTTCTCAGGTGTTGTTGCTTTTGATATATATTTTTAAATTTGGAAGCATTATAGGAAACACTTAGATTGATGTTTTTGAAGAAGTGTTTTGATTATGTTTTCATTAATTGTATGCTCATGTCAGTTCAAAGATATAACTTCTAAAAAAATATTTTCAAGAAGGGTTTTGAGTTTAATAATACAAAGAAGAGAGAAGAATATTGATATAAAAAGAGAGATATGTTCTATCTCCTTTATTATTAAGAATAAAGAACCAAAATGTGTTTTTGCCATCTCCCTTGCAATGTTATAGTAATTCACGTCATATAAAGACTTCTTCTACAAACAAACATGATCCTCCTTCCCTTGGTTGATGCATATAAATATGTTCCTCAAGCTCATCATGCAGAAAAACTGTCTTGTCATCTAGCTACTCTAGCTTCAAGTGAAACAATGCAACATGCAAATAGAGTTATGCTTCACAACTGGGAAGAATACTTCATGAAGTCCACACCCTTTCACTGGCTATAACCCTTGGAAACTAAGCACGCTTTTTAACGTCAGTGCTTCTACCCTTGGGACTCCTTCCTTTTTCTTCAAGACTTATTTGTACCCAACAATCTTCTGGCTTTATGCGGTTTAACCAACTCTCATGTACGATTCTTATAAAGAGATTTAAGCTCTTCATTCATAGTAACAGTCCATTGAGTAGAATCATTACTTGTGACAGCCTCATGGTAGCTGGAAGGTACCTAAACCTCAGTATTATATGCCACAACCAAGGCATACGATACCAAGCCTGTATTAGCATACCTCTTAGGTATGCTAATCTACTTCCTCTCTCGTCCGGTAGTAATAATGTACCACTGGTATCGTTGCTCCTCTACGATATCATCAATTGAATCGTGCAACTCGTCCTTAACTTGCTGATCAGAAGTGATATTTTACCCTTTTACTATGAGCTTCAATCATTAGCTCCACTTGCTCACAGACACCACAGTCTGAACCAGCAGCAACAGACTCATTTCTCTCTAATATCATGACATTCTCAACAAATTTAATATACGTGCTAGTTATAAATTTGGGTGACTTTGGTTCAAAATACCACATAATCCTTCATCCTAGATTGAAAATCCTAGGCATACACATTTTACGACTTATGCCCAAGCTGGCCATCACTCGTATGAGCATATGCCCGAGAAACAAATATTTTCAAAACAAGATAATTAGCAGAAGAACTAGACCAGACATCAATCAAAGTCTCTAATTCGATTATCGTCGATGGAGACCTATTCACCAAGTAGCAGGTCATGAACACATCCCTTTTCTGCTTCAAAATAAACCCAAACTCATCGAGAGTAGTCGTCCATAGATGTCAGAAAGATTTAATTCTGATAATAGGTTTACTAGGTTCTCCTTGTTCACTAGATTCATGATTTACTAAAATTTATATTTTTAAAAGATTTAATTCTTTTCTTGATTCTATGTTTGATTCTTTTAATTCTTTTATTTCAATTTTACTATTTTTAATTTTTTTCTAAAGTTCCTGTAAGGTAATTTCTTTCTCATTTTCTTTAACCTTATTAAATTTTTCAAGGGATTGCAAAAGGTTTGCAGTATTATTATATTAGACTTAGAATTTTCTTTCTTGTGGATTATTTTCTTAAGTCTTTTCAGATATTCTTGCTTTAATTCTAGATTTTCAATTTCAGTTATTAAATCTAATAAGAAGTTTTCTTATTCTTTATTTTTGTTTAGTATCCCTAGGAGTTATTTTTCTAAATCATTTATTAATAATCAAGATTCTAGAATTCAAAAATTAGAACAATTTTTAGTAATGACCTAGAAAACATAGATTATGATAGTCTTACCTACGGTACAATAATTACTACAATACAAAATGAAGGTTAGCCCTCACAATGACCTAGAAAACATAGATTATGATAGTCTTACCTACGGTACAATAATTACTACAATACAAAATGAAGGTTAGCCCTCACCAATTGAGACTTCCTTTCCCCAAATACTCTGAATAAATATAAATATCATGGATACTAAAATGACAATACTCAATTGAGGATGGAATCCTCACCACACAATATTATGTGAAGTGGTGGGAAAAATTCAATACCCAAAAAAATAATCACATCCATCAACCAAGAATTTACAAAAGGCCATCCTAGCCTAAAATTGGCCAACCCTTTTACCCAGGCTCCTTTAAAAATTAATGAGCCAATTAACCCATAAGTTCAATCCAAATCATCCAGTTTATCCCAAGATGATCAAGTAAATAATTGTAGAAAACAGTAAATACACCGCTTGCGTAATTAATTTGCTCATCTTAGTACCCTCTCTTTAATTGCTTTAAATTATACTTGATTCCACACATTTTGGTATCAGAGCCAAACATAGTGGGGATATTTATTGTTTACTTTACTTCATTATCTGCACAATTAATTTGTTCACCACCTGTTATAGCTGGTTATTACTTTTATTGTTGCTCAATTGCTTACCTGAATAATTACTTTTATTTAATCTCATTTTCCGCCCAAGTGGCCGGTTATTTTTATACTTGATTATATCTCTGTAATATTTGACTATTTAATCTATGAATCTGCTATGATAGAGGCTGACGTATCAAATTCTATTTGGTTAGCTTCAGGCGCCAAAGTGGGACCTCTTAGAGACGTAAATCCTGAGGGTAGGGTGATTGTAGGGGCAAAGTGGTGAAGAGAGAACCTGGTAAGAGGTTGAAGAAGTCACAACAATTTATCAATCAAAATACAGTACTTAATTTTCAATCATAAAAATAATTTAGTTATTTGAGTCATGAGTAGATTATTTAGAAGTAGTTCTTCTAGTAGCACTAGGTCTACAATGACCACAATACAAGACATAATAAATGAAGAACATTTTGAATTAGTAGATGATCAAGTAGATCATAGGGTATGAAATATACCCAAAATCTTTAATAAAACTATTTACAAATCAACATGGTCTGTTACTTCTTTCAAGCCTCAACATCATGTAAAAACAATTGAGAAAATATATGCTCTTGGGAAAGAGCATGAAACTTATCCATTACTTTCCCCTAATGCGATTAAGCATCACATTGAAGAAAGATATAATTTCTTTCATTTTGGTTTAGTCCAGATTGAAGTTAAACCACTCACAAGGAGATGCCTAAATACATATGTCTTGTTTGCCTTGCGAGATGCAAGATTTACTAATTTTAATGATAATATTTTAGGATTAATTAGATCCTCACTTTGTAATGGGCCATTCTATTTTGATTTTTTTTTTCAGATTTGTCTGTTAGTTTAGCATACCCACATATTCTAAAATCATTAACTTTGAATATTAAAGCTAGTGGTTACTAAGTCCTAGAAGACACTCAACCCCTAGCTTTAATTTTTAGAATTCATTATAAACTCACTAGAACAAATATGATTTTTTAAACCATCAATAGGAGTCCAAAATATCAAACTCTATTGATCTAATCTAGCCAAAGTAATGTCAATATTAGAGTCCCTAAAATAATTAGGTGCTCTGATATTACTTTACCTTCAAATTGACTTCTAACCAATGAAAGCCAACCTACTTCGATACAACGACCACTTGAAAATTTAGAGTACATCTAGCAGTACATGGATGGTACTGTTAAAATTAACTTCTAATCTTCCGAATTGACCCCTAGGAATTCCTTTTCTGGATCATTCATTAGTAATGATCAAGATCTTAGAATTCAACAAATAAAACAAGAATTTAAAAATTTAAAAAATTAAAAATTTAAGAATTACATGCATAGCCACAAGTTCTCAAGTTAGTCAGCTAGTCTTTGATCAAAAGTCTGAATAATCTGACAAAGCTGAAACACTTACAGAATCAGATTTCTAAGGAACCGTACCTTCGATTAATACTCAACTATTAGTGTTAAGTTTAGGCACCTTGAGCCAAGAATACAAACCAGATTGAGAAAATTTATCCCAACACAATAATGACCCAGCCAATCTCAATAGAGGAAATAAGTTTAGAGATTCATATAATTTTTTTAGAAAAATCATACTTATTGAATGGATGACATGCATGCAAGAATTTAGAGTTGACATGTTTCTCCTTGATTAAATTGAAGATATTTATGAGAAAATATTAATGTAATTTCCAAATCTAAATGGGTAAAGGAAGATTCCAGTGTGGTGACTACTAGTCATCCACAACCTGAAAAAATTATGATTAATCATAAAAAATTTTTAATCACTACTTCTCCTTTCAAGATTTCAAAGGAAGAAGAACCTTATAAAAAAGGTTGTTGAACAACTCAATTATACCAATAAAAACTTAATTATAATAGATAAACAATTAGATAAAATTAAAAATAAGGTTGATGATCTTCATGAATCTAAACCTAATGAATTCTTGAAAGAAAAACCTCTAATAAATCTTTTAGATAAAATCACTTTAAATATTGTTCCCATTAATAAAAAGATTGATAAAATGCTTCAAGAAATGAAGAATAAATCTGTTGAATCATCTTTTTCTGTTAAGGTTATTAACCAAGACAATAGTTAAAAATTAGAAAGTCATATGTCAGAATCCACCTATGAGTCATCTACAATAAGTGAATCTTCAAACATTAACAATATTGAAAACACATTTAAAAATTTAGAAATGAATAAATTAGAAAGGAAATGGCATAAAAGGCCTACTCCTCCTGATATCCAAATTTATGAACTTTTTTAATTAATCAATTTTTTGTTTCTGCAGAGAAATTATTCGAATGAAATATTGATAGACTTTTTGAGCAGGAAGTTCTCAATAAATTACAGCACATGAAAACGATAGCTAACTTTTACCATACAATGAGGTAATCCAACTTTTAGACACAGGATTCACAGGAATGGTTCATTCTTGGTGGGAAAAATATCTCACATAATAATCTAAAAATATCATCCTTTCAGCAGTAAAGATTGATGCTGAAGGAACCCCAATTATTGGAAAAGATCAGAAAACAATGCATGATGCTATCAATACACTCCTATGCACAATAATTGAACACTTCATTGAAATGTCAAGTAATATTACTTCGCGCATCCATGATCAATTAATCAATCTTAGGTGTCCAACCCTAAGTGATTTTAACTGGTACAAATATATATATTTTTTACCAGAGTAATGACATGGGCTGATAGTAATCAACTCTTTTGAAAAGAAAAATTCATTAATGGATTACCAAATTTGTTCACACACAAAATAAGAACAATCCTTAGTAATGACTTAGGAAGCATAGACTATGATAGTCTTATCTATGGTATACTAATTACTACAATACAAAAGGAAGGTTTGAAAATGTGTATTGATATGAAAATCAATAAATAAATCAAAATATAAAATAAAACTTTACGGTTTACCCTCTGTTGCTCCTTCCCAGAAAAATAGGAAGAATTCTCATTTAAATCCTTGAAGGCCTCACATAGGATACAATACCACAAAACTAAAAATTTTCACCAATATTTTTGAAATAATAAGAATTTTGACAATCGTTTCTCTTAGAATAAAAATTAGTCTAGAAAAAAACTCAATAAAAGATTTGACAAAAGTAAAATGAAGTGTTTTAAATGTGGTCAGAATGGTCATTTTTTAACACTTGTCAAGTAAAAATAAAATTAACCAATTAAAAATCTCTGAAGAAGACAAACAAGAATTGTTTAGAGTCTTAAAAATAATAGATTATTATGAGAGTGATAGTGAAGATTTAGGAGAATTTCAATAACTTGGATGCCTTGAATATAACTCATCAAGTTCTGACAATGATTCTCGTAACATCACTATGGGGTGTAGGGATAATTGTTGTCAAAAAATTAATGTCTTGAAGAACAAGAAAATATCTTGATTTGGATTTAATTAGTAAAATTGAAATTCCAGAATTAAAATAAGATTTTAGGATGGATTATACCCCAAATCCCCAATAAAAATATTGGCTTCAAATCCTTTTCTAGATCATCCATTAATAGTGATCACAATCTTAGGATTTGAGTAGAGTAAGAATTAAAAAATTGTAAAGGTCTAAACCTAAAGAAATAAGTTCCCAAGATAGTCAGCCAGACCTTAAAAATAAGTCTGAACAATCTGATAAAATTAATTCTCAGATTAGGGAGTATAGCCAACGTAGTATCCTTAGTAGTTCCCTTTCTAAATCATCTATTAAAAATCAAGATTTTTGGGTTTCAAAATTAGAACAGGAATTAAAACATTCTAAAACTTTGAATCTATAATACAAACCAGATTGGACAAGTCTAAATCAACACAATAATGACCTAGAAAATCTAGATAGACGTAATAGGTTCAGAAATTCATATAATATGGATCAATGAAAAATCATACTTGCTTAATGGAAGACATTAATGAAAATATAAATTTGACATATTTTTCTTGATTAGATCAAGGATATTTATGAAAAAACTATTAAAGTAATTTCTACATCTAGATGGGTCAAGGAAGACTCTAATGTAATGACTGACAGTCATCCGCCACCTGAGAAAATCCTAATTAGTCACAAAAATTCTCAACTTAAAAAAGAATTCATTGAACCCTTCCAAATTCATTATGAGAAAACTCTTGATGAAAAAATAGCTAAAAAATTAAAAATTTTAAGAGACAATTTCTGAGAACCAGATAGCCATATAACAGAATCTACCTATGAGCCATTCATAATTTATGAATCTTCAGATAATATCGAGGAACCATCCAAAAATTTAGAAATTAAATTATCCATTAAGGTTATTTACCAAGACAATATCTCTGAATTAGATAACCATATGTTGGAATCTACCTATGAATCTTTCACAATCAATGAACCTTCAAATATTAATAAAATTGAAAAAATATTAAAGAAATTAGAAACTAATGAATCATCCTATTCTACTAGGGTTGTTAAACCAAGACAATCATTCAGAATTTGATATTAAACCTGAAAAAATCTTAGTTAATCACAAAATTTTTTTAATCATTGCTTCTCCTTTCAAGATTTTAAAGGAAAAAGAACTTAATAAAAATCAAAGTCTAATTACAATAGATAAAAAATTAGACAAAATTGAGAATAAGGTTGATGGTCTTCATGAACCTGAATCTAGTAAATCTCTGGAAAAAAACCTTTAATGAATCTTTCAGACAAAACCATTCTGAATTTGTTCTCCTTAATAAACGGATTGATGAAATGCTTCAGGAATTAAAAGTAATCAATCAAGACAATAGTTCAAATTCAGAAAGTCATAGGTCAGAGTTCAACTATGAGTCGTCCACAATAATTGAATCTTGAAACATTAATAATATTGAAGAATCAAGAATTTAGAATCATCTGAAATTAAATCTGAAAAGATTATTGATAACATACCTCAAGTATTGAAGGTATTTAATCAGCACAATAATTCAGATTCAGAAAGCCATAGGTCAAAATCCACCTATGAATCATCCACAATAAGTGAATTTTCAAACATTAATAATATTGAAGAATCACTTAAAAATTTAAAAATTAATAAATTAAAAATGAAATAGCCTAAAAATCCTATTCCTCCTGATATTCAAAATTCTAAAAATTCTTTAGTTAATCAATTTTCTGTGTCTGCAGAGAAATTATATGACTGGAATATTGATGGACTTTTTGAGCAAGAAGTTCTCAACAAATTACAGCACATGACAATAGGAGCTAACAACTATATTACCACACATAGTTTGCCTTACAATGAGGTAATCAATCTTTTAGTCACATGATTCATAAGAATATTTCATTTCAGATGGGAAAAATATCTCACAAAGCATCCAAAAATATCATCCTTTTAGCAATGAAAATTGATGCTGAAGGAACCCCAATTATTGGCGAAGATCAGGAAACAATGCCTGATACTATTAATACACTTCTCTACATAATATTTGAACACTTCATTGGAACGCAGAGTAATACTACTTCGCGCATCCATGATCAATTCACTAATCTTAGGTGTCCAATCCTAAGTGATTTCCATTGGTATAAAAATATATATTTATCCAAAGTAATGACAAGAGATGATAGTAATCAACCTTTTTGGAAAGAAATATTCATTTAAAAAAGAAAATAAAACTATAAAATATAAATTAGGAATTTTTTGTGAGCAGTATGGTTAATTCACTATTGCTCCTTCTCAGAAAATTAGGAAAATTTCTCATTTGAGCCCTAGAATGTCTCACATGCCTCATTGGAGCCCTAGAATGTCTCACATGCCTCATTGGAGACAATACCACAAAAATAGGCATAAAAATTTTGACCAATATTTTTCAAAGAATAAAAAATTTGACAAACGTTTCTCTAAGAATAAAAATTATTCTAGAAGAAAAGTAAATGTTTTAAATAAAAATGAAGAACAAGAAAATATCTTCTTGGATTTAATTAGCAAAATTAAGAATCCAGAATTAAAACAAGAATACTTAGAAAGACTTAAGAAAGTAATTCAAAAGAAAGAAAACTCTAAGTCTAATAATAACAATACAACAAGCCTTTCACACGCCCTTGAGTATCAATGTCCTCTATCAATGGTACTCGTATGCATATTAATTATGAGATTCTCAATGTCCATATTTGCCAAGACAATGTGTGTTTCAAAACATCATTTGTCTTAGTAGAAAATATGATTGACAAAATTATTTTAGGTTTACCATTCATTTTTTGTTGTATCATTTTACCACATAGTATGATGTGATAATTACTTATCCCTTGGATGAACTTGTAAAATTCAAATTTCTTTTTTTTTCTCACAATGAGAAATTGAAAATTGTATAACAAGATTCTGTTTTCAAATCCATAAATTTAATTTCTTGTAAAGAAAAATACATTTGTGTTTTTTACAAGGAGAAATGAAATTCAGAAGAATCGAAGAACAACTTCAAATTCTTGCTCTTCAAGATCAACATAAAATTTTTAAACAAGGAATTCATCGTCTAGTAATTAATTACAAGACTCTTAGCATTATTTTAGGATGGATAAAATATCTAATATCAAACAAAAGAGATTTAATAGAAAGACTTAGAAATACTGATGTATTCTCTAAGATTGACATAAAGTCTGAATTTTTGTAAAACCAGATAAATAATATTATTGCAAGTACAATAAATGGAATTAGAAATACTAATGTATTCTCCAAGATAATGCCATTTTATCTTAAAGATACTCCAAGTATAAATGAAATTTTCAACCAATCGTTGACTTCTTAATTATCTGCATTCTTATTAAAAAATACTGGTTGAATCTCCCAATTGTTTACATTAGTAATATTATTATTTTCTCTAAATATGTTAAACAATGCTGGAAATGTTTTAAGTTGATTGCCAATATAATAAAACAAAGTAGTTTAATTATCTTTGCAAGAAAAATCAGTTTGTTTCAATCTAACATTAGATTTCTTGAAATTGAAATCTATCATTCCATTATTAATCAAATCATACAATTTTCTTTGATTCAAAGATGTCTAAAAATTAACGGCAAGTCTGCAAAATGTGTTTTGGATGAAAAATATTACTACAAAATAAATTCTTGCCAGGTAGTAGCCTATCTCGGTACTTATTATTTTAATATTTAATTTATCAGAAATTAAATTATTGAGTCCTTTACTTGTAATTTTTTGTAAGAAATCATATCAAGGTTCTACAATGGTGCAATTTGAGGGATATGATCTACTAGAATATGGAAAGGTATAGCCTAGAATACTCAACTAAAAGTTTTTTAAAATCATAAAGCTCACTGGCAAGACAGTCACTTTTTGCTCAAAATTCTCATTTATTAATTATGATCATAATGAATTTGAATATCAAAGAAATTCCTAGTTAAATAAATTGGATAAAATTTTAGAAGATGTTGGGTTGAAGTATGGCTTTAATGCAACATTAATTCAATGGTTTGAAAATGATGGAAAAATAGGTTTTCGCAAACATAATGAAATCTGTTACGATAACAGAGGAATTTTAACTGTGAAGCTCTTGGGACAAGCAGTATTTAAAATTGAATTTTCAAATAAAACAATAAAAGAGTTTTTAATACTGGAAGGAACTTTCTTCGTCATGCCTGACGAATTTCAAATATGTCATAGGCAGGCAATTGAGTCCTTAACTAGAAGAATCAATATCACTTTCAGAAAATATATAAAAATGATAAATGGTTCAACAATAGAAGAGTCTTCGACTCAAAAATTATCCCTTAAGGCTCAAATCAAATAGGAGTATTCTACTCATAACCAAGCTCAGTCAACAATACTTGGGTCCATCGGACCCAATCACCAATCAATCCTGGTCAACCAATCTGACTCATTCTCAATATCCTTTGATGCCCAATCACTTTCAAAATACAAGAAATCATAATTTGATTTTCAAAATATGGCTAGCAAAAATCCCTTTCATATTGAGCCTCCATTTATTCATCTGAAGGATCCTTCTCAAATTGCCAAAACCCATTTCATTCCTACATTCCATTATGTCCTTGGTGACAATAACAAAAATCTCAGTTTTTACAGAGACATTCTCTTAGAAATAGAATCCATAAAAATTAGCTCAATCAAAAATTCAGAGGAAAGAATCATTTACCATTCTTTCTCTATCCTCAGGATCATAGCTATGCATAATTGAAAAATCCACCCTTCATGTTTCAAAATACTTTTGAATAAAAAATAATATAATTATTTTGACTATATTGATACCTGATACTAAGATTTTCTTGCATCATAACAGTGACTTTCTCACTTTTGGTTTTTAAATTTTGATAACAATTTCAAAATTGATTTTCTAAATTGGTTATTAAAATGGAGGTGCATTCATGGTCTTACCTTAGAACTTTTTTCAATTGATTTACAATAGTGTTTTAATTTATTTTTAAAAGTTTACAAGCCCTACCAATTGAGGGTTCTTTTCCCCAAATACTTTGTTTTCAATAAAATACAAAATACCTTGAATTTTGAAATGGCAATACACGGTTGAAAATGGAATTCTCACTAGATAATATTATGTTAAATGGTGGGATAATTTGAATATCCAAAAAATTATTGCAGCCATCAATTATGAATTTGCAAGGGTCCATCCTATTATAAGACTATCAAATCCTTTTATCCAAGCTCAATTAAAGATTAATGAGTCCATTTATCTAGCTCCACAAATCAAACCATCCAGTCTAAGTTTACCCAAACCCAAGAACAAATTCTCTTCAATGGGTAATCAAAGGCCATCAAGCCTAAATTCAAATTGGAGAAAGAATTAATCCAAAAAATACTTCTCCTTAGAAGATAATAATGAATCAGACTCTGGATCATCTACAGAGTTCAAGATGCCAAATTAAACCAAAAATCTAAAAAGATCAATCATCCAGAAAGGTTACTCCTCAGTAATTGAATAACCCATTCAATAATATTGATCTCAATGCAAATTCAGATCAATCAGTGAATAAACAAAAGAATTTATCCTTGGAAAAATGCCAAAAAACCAAGAATTAATTGATGAATTATAATGACAACTTAGCACAATGCAATAGTCATGATGATCTTCAAGACAAGCAATTATCAATACCATTAGTCGCAATGACTTTTCCAGACAATAATCATGATCAACGAACAAGCCACAAAAGTCCAAGATAGCAACAATCATGCACTAGGATCCAAGATAGAAATTATCAAGGAATCCAATGCTCAACAATAGTCAAAATGACATTTCAACAACATCAATCATGACAGATTATGAAGACGTGAAGATCAAGATAACAATTATCATGAGAATCTTTGTAGTTTATCATTTTCTGTAATAATTGTACTAGTAGTCGAATAATTAGGTAAATATTTATGCTTTTTATTGTTACTAGTCAAAAGTAGATAAAAGTAGAAATGTAAAATGTTTTTACTTTTGTAGAATAGAATAGTTCAGGTAAGTGATAAGTTTCTGGTGAACTCCACTTTACTTGTTTATAAATAGCCATCCCTCCCATTTGTTCCTTAGAACTGGTTTTCAGCTTTTAACTATTTGAGAGCAAAACTTATTTTGTGAAATAAAGCTTTCTTCTCCTCTTTTCTAAATCATTCTTCTTCTTTTTCCTTCAACGTTAAATAATGAGCAGAAGCACTATTTAATTGTTGCCAATAAACACTGCTTGTGTAAGTTTTAAATCTTACACCTCAATATAGTTTTACTATTTCTTGTTCAATTCTTGCATCTTAATACCCACTCTTTAATTTCCTCAAAATTACGCTTGATTTTGTGCCTTTTGATATATTTGATATATATATGAGTACTCATTGGGTAACCGTTGGGTACTCATGTCTTAGTGTGTATTACCTAAACTAACCCATTTAATTAAGTATGGGTATGGGTAGGGTATGAGTTATGAGAATTTACCCATACCCAACTTAAACCCACCCACTAACATCCCTACTGAGAATTAGGCGAAGTGGTAAAAGTAGTTTTGATCTAGATAAGGGCAAGAATGTTAGTTCCAAGCCATGACCAAGCTCCATTTTAAATCGTTATGTGAACTTTTAGGCTCAGATTTCACCTAGTGTCGAGGGTCAAGAATCTGCTAAGGGATTCCAAGGATCACATCACACAGAGGTGCTACTATTATTGCCTATTGTGGCATGTCAGTCTTTAGTAAACTACTCCCTAACCTTGTGGCACTTTATCCAGACCAAACATAATAATTAGAGTAATGACAATAAAGATTAGGCTCTCTCGTGAGATAGTGATGACACCATCTGGACCAAATAAAACCTGCATGATTGCTAATGAGAAACCAAAGATTCATGACTATAGTAGTAATATTCAATTATGCTTATCCTTTCCTTCGGCACAAAAGAACTTTATCATGAAGGCAAAAACCATATGTGACCATGTCAAAATTGACCCTGGTGTCAGATTGGTATACCATGTGTATGCCCTTTCTGTTAGCGGCTTTTAGAACTCTCTCAACCTCATGGTCTCATCGTATCTGTATGGCTTTAGATCATCATTAAATCACACCAATGCTCTCTTGCACATCCTTATGGGTATGGTTTCATCAACTGGATAAGGTGGGCGGAACTCCACTATTATCTTGCTTAGAGTGGCCTTAACTCTTTCCATCTCCAAAACTTTTTAGAGTGCCTCCCTCATCATGAATGAGCCAAGATCGGTACTATCAGCTGGGTTCTCAGCTGCCAGGGAAGTTTATGTGAAGGCTGCCGGGGTAGTTTGTATGAAGGATGCTGAGGTAATAGGGAGAGTAGGGTTATTTGAGTGACCCACATTTTGGTTGCTTTTTTCCATCTTGGATTTAACTGAACCCCCAAGATGCACAAGTGGTATGGGCACGACATTGCCAACCTGGTTCATTATTTGTGGTTGGATGGGTTAGGTCACAGCCGGTGGTGGAGGAGGATTTTGTGAAGTAGTGAGAAAGGCGATGAGGGTGCTCGAAAGAGTTCAGATCTCAGTATTATAGGCATGTATCCTGGATGGTGTTGGTTTGCTCTGTCATTATAATCATGACAGCGACGACGCTGGTGAGGCTGGGTTGTTGATGCGAGATAGTTTCATCTACATCTTGATTATCTACTAGTGGTTAGTTGTGTCAATCTACACAAGAAGAAGCTCTCATAGGTCTCCCATGTCCACCCATAGTTCAGAAAATATGTAGAAAGCTGGTCTCTCCCCAACAGAGTTTTCAAAATGTTTAGGGATTTTTGGATGATGTGTAATGGTGCGACCTAGTCTATGAGAAACTAAGCCTAGGAAGATGGAGCTTGTGTATCTAAATGATGAAGAACAAGCACTTTAGGTATACTTTAGGAAGGTGACAAAATGTCATTTCTCTAAGGTTGAGTGAGAATTTTAATGATTAGAATATTCTCTCTATTGACCTAGGGATGTGTGTATGATAATCGCCTTGCAATGAGGACACATGCCCCCTTTTAAAAATGTGACCGTGGGGACATGTATATTTACCCTTCTTGGTGATTAGGTTTACCCTTAATTAAACGTAACCATAATTAATTAGTCATGCCTATGTCGCATCGAGTAGTCATTAATTCCATAGTAAACCTAGCCAAATCCACACCTTCATCCCTTCTCTAGTAAAAGGCGGTACATCGAAGGCAACAAAGATGATCGTGTTGATCGGGGAATTTGCATTTCCCAACATTGTGTCACCTTGTCCTAATTGTACCAGATCACAGCCCCCAGATTATCCTCACACAAAGAAGAATGCACGAGTTTTTATCACTAAACTCAATGATAGGTGATGAAGAGGGAGAAAATAAAAGTATAATATCAGGTACGCCACCTTTATAGGCTCAAGAGGCATCCTTTATGGAGGAGATTACAATAATACAAAGAAAGAGTCATTGGACGAGTAGCCTTCATATGCTTAGGCGGCTCCCTTACAAGACTTTTACATTACTCATTCCATGCCAGTCTGTGTGGTGCCACGTAGATGCCAATTTGGTTCCTCCCTTAATGCCACACGTGTACCTCTCTGGTGCGTCATCCATACTGAGGTTTCCCACTATATACATAAGTTATCTAATTTTTAAAATATTTCTTGATACTTTATCGTAACTAAGTAGAATCTGAATTTATGATTTATGATTTTTCACTTTTTTATTCATATTCTAAACATCTTTTGTCATTTTACTAATACATAGTGAAGTAATTTTCTATATATTTATTTAAAAACTTGTATAGTATATTGGATCTCGAGGAAAAACTAAACATTAGTTATATAATTATGATATTGGCGTAATCATGGTCAGAAGTTAAGTGACTCTCTCAGTAATTACACCTTGACTACAATCTTCAACACAACCTGGCAAATTAAGTGTAACAGTTTGCTCCATTGTGAAGTGTAAGGATTCTCTCATGTATGTTTATGCTCTTGCAAATAACTGCGAATAATGATACGTTAAAATGAAAAGGAAAGGATGAGATAAAACAGTTTCTTTTGTAGCAAACAAGATTCATTCTTCTCGTTCTCCACATTTCACAAATTGGATAACACTAGAATTCATCCATTATATAAAAATGACGATTTTTTTCTCAACATTTGACAAATTGGATAACACTAGAATTCATCCATTATATAAAATTGATGATTTTTTAGTAGAAATGTTACAATTGAATAACACTAGAACTCATCTATTATATAATCACATGAAAATGTAATTAATTTTTTTTATAACAAAACTAAATTGTATCGCAGTTTTATAATCGAATAATCAAACTAAAATTCATTAAGTTTACGACTAAACCAAACTGAATCGTCCATTTTATAATCGAATAATAAATATTAAAAATTAATCAATTCTACGATCAAACCAAATTTGAATCATAAATTTTATCATCAATCTAACCGAATCATCAATCGTATAATCTAAACTAAAACTCATCAATTATTGATGAATCGAATCAAAGTTCATCAATTTAATGTTTGAATAACACTAAAATTTATCAATTCTACAATCAAATAGAAATTCATCAATTTCACAACCAAACCAAACTAGATCCATTTTATAGTCGAATAGCCAAAACTATACTTCAGTAATTTTACAATGGAACTAAATTAGATCGTCAATTTTATAATCGAATAACCATACATCTGTACTAACTAAATCATCAATTTTATAATCGATTAGTCAAACTAAATTCATCAATTTTATTAGGTTTATTAAAAAAATTGTTGACTCAATTTCTAATTTAGGCTATTTATGATAAAAATTCTTGTCCAACCTATAAATTTGGAGAGAGAATAATTTTGGCCGAACCATTAATCTTCATGGTAATAGTTCAATGAAAATAGAGAAGTGAATGATGAAATCATAGTTGTTCATTGAATAGAAAAAAAGAAGGAAAAAAAATAATTAATAGTGTGTGTGTGAGTACTCATTGGGTTTGTGTGTGTGAGTACTCATTGGGTTTGTGTGTGTGAGTACTCATTGGGTGTGTGTGCGTGAGTCCACCGAATGAGTACTCACACACACACCCAATGAGTACTCAGATACACACCCAATGAACGCGCACACACACCCAATGAACGCGCACACACACCCAATGAGTACTCAATCTTCCACTCCCACTCCCAAAGAGATAATGCTCCCTTACCTTGAACAAGGTTCGGCCAAGCTAAAGATAAGGTGCGAGAAAAATTCCAATTTGCGGCCTACAAAACTAAAGTGAATTACTTATATGATAATAATACAAATCGAATGATAAAGAAAACCAAAAAACACATAATATTTTCTTGAGATTTAATGATTAGTTCAATTCGGCAGTAGATCTTAGCACAATTTTTTGGTAGCACTTGTTGCCAGACCAGCCCGAAGATTTGAAAATTTTAATATGATATTAGCTTTAGAGTTTATTATTATATATGTATTTTAGGTTTTTGAAGATGTTTATTGTAGACGGGCACAAATGCTTACTGGGCCAAGTCATGAGTTGGTCCAGACCACACGGGCAAAACTTAATATTCATGACAGATGACATTATCTTGCACCCATGAACGAATAACACATGACAATGTCTCGTCCTTTACTACAAGAAAATAGTGCTACTGTGATGATTTTTTGTGTCTTTCGTGACGGTTTTTCACTGTCGGTAAAGCTATTGCGACAGTTCCAAAATCACCGTGATCGCCACCATCGCAGAAACTGTTGATACGTACAGTTTTAGCAACCGTCAGACGAATGTCATTAAAAATTTATCTATTGCGACGGTTTGTCAACCGTCTCGATGGACTTACTATGACGACGGTCTTACCAACCGTCATGATATATACAATTGTTTGTTTTTTGCAGCGGTTTTATTATATATACTAGCGGTTACAAACCGCCGGTATAGCTGTTATAATTTCAAAAAAAAAATTGATTGGAGAGCACATGCAAGCTGTGCATACATGGGTAACATGA
Organism: Datisca glomerata; assembly: GCA_003255025.1. Lineage (NCBI taxonomy): Eukaryota > Viridiplantae > Streptophyta > Magnoliopsida > Cucurbitales > Datiscaceae > Datisca > Datisca glomerata. Next base: position 829,977 of record QANY01006426.1, on the reverse strand, counting down.
AATAGAAAATATGCTGGAATAATTCTACAACTCAAATCAAGGAAATAACTATTTGTTTTATACCACTTGCTCTCAATGACAAAAATGATCTAGACCTTAAGGAACATCATTCTCTAATTGAGCAATGCTTTTCAATCTTACTGGACTTCCATAGTAATCCAGCTAAAAGGAATTTCAATATTGCTTAACTAAACCTCATATTAAAGAAACTAAGTGCATGATCCATTTTAATTCTTAAAAGTAAAATCATAAAAATAAACCACAACAAATATAGTAAGGATGATGGCATCAAATATTGTGGCTGTGCAATGAAAGCATTAAACACCAATCAAAGTCTAGTCACTAAAGCTCACATAAGCATCGGTAAAAAATGATCAAATTGTAAGAAAAACACAGTTGGTAGAATCATTAATAGAAATTGATGAGCTTAAAAACCAGACAAGAATTAGCTTTAGGAATCAACACTCCCTTCTCTTAAGGACGACAATTTTAGTATCACACAAAGCCACAAAGAAAACTAACAAGGTCCGTATGCTAATGTACATTAATAGTTTTTTATATATTGTACAATGTACATTAAGTACGATTTCTTCCAATTTATCAACAATTATCAGTCTATTAGATTACAAAAATAAAACATTCATTTTAAGGGGAAACGACTCTAGTAGGCATTTCAATCTGAAACATCAATAATAGAATTGAACAATAAGAAAATCAGACTTGCCTATTCTTCATGAGCTGCCTATTCTATCTCATTGGTAATTAAGACATAGTATATTTCCGGAGTCCATAACAGTGAATCCGACCATCTCCAAGAGCCATATTTCACAAGATTTTGTACAGAAAGAAAAAAAAGATGTTCCTCGGAAAACAAGTGAAAAAACATATAAAATTCTTTTTAGGTAACTCACATGCTTTCATTTAGCATAAAAAGGAGAGTAAGAATCCAAGATAAAAATCAAGTAAAAGTCTATAACAAAACCATAACAATTTAGTTGGTGCTACAGCACAAAATTTGAAAATCTACTATTAAGGATGCAGCTCGAAACTTTTGCATTCTCAAACCATGAATTAAAATGCTAGTTTCAACCTCCACACCCTCAAGCTCTGAATAAACTCTAGGGGTCATTTGATATAAGATTGTGAGTAAATAATTTTGAGAATATGATTGATGGAATATGATTGTGAGAATGTATATGATTGAAAAGTTAAGATTACTTTGTTTTTCAATACTTGAGAATGTTCTGATTTAATGGTGAGTGTATTGGATTATTTTATTTGTTTTGATGGAATATGCAATGAGATGTTTTAGATATTATTGTCAAATTTTAATTTACCCTTGTACTAAAATTTTTTTATGTGTAATAATTACTTAATTTATAATAAGATGACCAATATAAGTAATAACAAAAATGTAGATTTTACCCATAAATTTTTTTCGTATATACTTATTAATTTTTTTTTCAAACTATTATATTATGATACATCGTGTAGATTTTCATCAAATATTGTCCATACATTGAACCAATACCGCTTCAAGGTATTAATGTAGTATAGAATTTATAATATAAGATAATAATTCTTATAAGAAAAACACTCATGATTTTCATCTCAATAATCAAGATTATAGTATTGTGGGAGAATATGATGTCCGAAAATTAAAGATTATTTTGTATGGTAACAATTAAGATTGTTATAATATAATAGTGAGAATTAATTTGTTTGTTTTGATTAAATGCTTAAAGAAATGTTATATATATAATTGTCAATTTAATTTTAGCCTTGGACTAAAATATATTTATTGATAGTTATTTATTTATGGAGGATAGTTTGGTTAAAAGAAGAAGAAAGAAAAACTAGAGACGCCCAACATGAAAATAACCCTCAATTTTGATTAGACTAATATAATTATCAATTTACAATTTTACCCCTCCCTTAGATTGATATAATGTTAGAATTAGAAATAATTACATCTATCTAAACACATAATTTACACGACAAGATGGATCGACGCAGTTAATTAAACCTACACATTCATACCTTCGAGATCGTGGATTCGAGTCATATTTCCATTCCCTTTTAAATTTGAGATGTAAGTTTGAAAAAACAAAACACATAATTTACCCTATCTAGATTTACATTGATTTTTAAAAAATAAAACTATACCCATATTGGATAATTAGTAAAAAAACGTTTCATGCATAATCATATTTTAATTAACCATCCGCACTACTTTATTTAAATATATTTTTACACAAATCTCCACTCAATTTTTTTATCTCATTCCACCTACCTCATACAGAACAGAACCTCCCACCCCCTCTTTTCTCAGTCAAAACCCCCACCCCTCTCCTCTCAAATATGCATGTATGGATGTTGAAGAAAGCCATTTAAGAACTTTAAAGAAATTCTGGTGAACAATTTCTGGTGAAGCTTCCAAAAATCTTTCTTTTTCTATTGATAACGAACTAGAAGCCAACCCTTCGAAGATTCCAAAACAACTCTTTTTCTATTGAACAAAAACTTATCTACGACTTTTCAAATTTCTGAAAGATTTCACGGAAAAATTATTTTGGGGAATAAGAAGATAGGGATAGCTTAGGTAATAAATTTATGAGATTTACCTGGTCTTCAGATACCTCCCAGATTTAGAGGGTTTCAAATACACTCAGATAGGGGGCATTTGAACACTGTAGGAATCCAAAAATCTCCTCCAAATAGATACCAAACAAGGGTATCAGTGAGATGCCCTCAAATTCCAGGAAAACTACCCAACTTTCCCTCGTACCAAACGTGCCCCTAAAGTTAAATCACAATCCTGAAATTTATGAAGTCTTTAACAAGTGAAAGTCCACAATTTTTTGTCAGACAAATTCCCCTTTTTGTAAAATTTTTAAAAGATTTGAGCGTAGTAAAAATAAAATTATACGTACAAAATAAAGCATTTCTAGCTTACAAATTAGTGCTATCCTTCAAAATAACACAACTCTAAAATATAAAGATCATGGATGTCCAAATATTTCTTGTATTATTGGGAATCGTAAGGTTGAGCAAGCTTTATTTGATTTGAGTGCTAGTGTTATTCGTTTTCCACATTTTATTTTTCAACAACATGATCTAGGTGAGTTAAAACCAACGTTCTACAAATTTTTTTCCTTAGTGATAAATCAATTACAATATGCAGAGGAATTATAGAGGATATTTTGGGTCAGTTTGATAAATTGATTTACCCTTAAGACCTTATTTTGATTGACACGGAACCTATGTCAAGAAATAGTAATGCAATTCCATGAAGAAATAGTAATCCAATTCCATGAAGAAATAGTAATTCAATTCCTGAGAAATTGTCTCTTAGAAACATGACACTTGAGCTTAATATTTTCTATAATTTGTAAGCAATCTCATGAAGAAGGATATGAAAATGAAGAAGCTAACTAATATTTTCTATAATTTGCGATACTAACACTTCTGATTCTCTAGAAGTTTGTTTGACTAATTAATTTCTAGGAGTCAAGTTTACGAGATGATCATGTTATTCCTAGTATTTGTTACTTTTTGTTTTTATGGAGGAAATTGATACCAATGGATCAAAACTAAGATTTGAGAAATTCGAGATTCATAAAGAGAATGGTAAAAATGATTCACGAAAATTAGAGTTTAAACCATTACCAACTAAACTTGACTATGCATTTCTTGATAAAAATAACACTTATCCTATAATGATATCTTCTACATTAACTCATGAACATAAAATTGTTAAATGTTTTGAAAACACTTAAAGCAAAATAATGCTAAACCCTCGCAATTACCATAAAGTAGGCTGAACCCTAAGATGAAGGAAGTTATGAGAGAAGAAGTATTAATATTACTTGTCGTTGCAATAATATATCCTATATTAGATAGTGAATGGGTAAGCCATACTCAAGTAGTTAAAAGGAAATCTCCTACGATTGTGATTAATTAAGAATAAAATTGTAGAATTAGTTCCTACTAGACTCATCTCAAGTTTATATATGTGCATTGATTATAATAAGTTAAATGCCAGTACTAGGAAAGATCATTTCCCATTACTATTTTTAGATCACATTCTTAAATGAGTATTATTCAAATATCCATTGCTTTGGAAGATAAAGAAAGAACTTCCTTTACGTGTCGTTTCGGTATAGTTGCCTATAGGAGAATGTCGTTCGGTTTATATAATGCATTAACCACATTCCAAATATGCGTGCTTTGGCATTTTTACTAATATGTTTGAATGATGTTTAGAAGTATTCATGGATGACTTGTCAATATTTGGGGACGCTTTTGACGGTTGACTAGAGAATTCAGAAAAAGGTTTTAAGCTAATGGGAAGAAAAAAAATTATTATTAAATTTAGAAAAAAAATGTCATTTCATGATTACATCAGTCTTGGGACATGTAATCGTCTTAGACAATATAATTTTGACAAAAGTCAAATTGATTCAAAATTTAGCACCACCAAAATTTGTGAGAGATGTGCAAACATTTTTAGGCCAGTTGGGATTTTATCAAAGATTTATTAAGGATTTTAGTACCATATCTAGACCTTTGTGTAATATTATATTGAGGATTTTGAATGAACTGAAGTTTGTCAAGAAGCAGTTGAAACATTGAAAGAACTACTTATTACTGCCCCTATCATGTAACAACTTGATTGGAGTTTACCTTTGAGTTAATCTGTGATGCTAGTGGTTTTGCGATTGGAGTTGTATTAGAACAAAGAAAAGAAGGTAATCCAATATAATTTTTTATGCAAGCAGAATTCTCGATAGTGCCAAAAATAAATTAAAGTACTACTGAAAGCGAATTACTAACTATGGTGTTTGCTCTAGGTAAATTTTCATATTATCTCAAAGGATCATTTATTGTTGTCTGCACTGATCATACTACTTTGAAGTACTTATCTATACTTTGAACTCTTTACGAGGGATACATTTTTTTATTTCCTTTTTATACCCTTTATGCCCCTCAGAATATCATGTATTTTACTTAATTTTCATTTACTTTATTTATACAATACATTTTTATAAATAGTTTACAAACTAAACCTTTATAATGTTCTGTAATTAGATATGTGAATGTCTATAAATCTATACTATATTAAAAGGGACTTGAATGATTGAAACTTTTGATTTCTTTTTTACTTTGTAAGCCCCTTAAAAAATATCATACATTTTTTGAAATAGTTTCCAAATTAAATTTTTTCATATTGTGTATTTAGGAATGTGATTGTCCATAAATATTAATTTGAGATATTAATTTTATATGCAAGGAATATTTTTTATTCAATAAAAAATTGTCATTCAATAATTTTTAAAATCTATATCATGTAATGTTTATGTTATTAGCAACATGAAAATAAAAAAAATGAATTTAGAGAAGGACATTAATATATTTTGTAACAATCTATTAATGATATAAACATATTTTAGAAATGTGAAAATTTAAAGAAATAAAATTATTTTCTATAATATTCAAAAACTAATGTTATATATTATAATTTTAATGCATCAAATTTTAGTTTAACACATCGTACTTTTGTAAGAAGATAAGGTTAGTTAGATTGTTATTGGTTTAGTTAGTCCAAGGGCATTATTGTCTTTCTGTTAAAACTAGCCCTTAGCTCTCTGTATTGACCTGTTTATGTAGTCTTTTCTACTATCTTCGAGGTAATGAATACTCTCTCTTTGTTCACCATTGTCTTCTTCATCTCTTCCTCTTAGCTTCTTCACTCTTCTTCATCTTTCTGTGCAAGTCTTCATGGTATCTGAGCCATCTGACCAGCGTCGTTATCATGGCTGAGAACCCAGGAAATTCTTCCTCTAGTGCTCGCGAAGAAAGCGATAAACAAGGTGATTCATAACCCTAGTCACAGATCCTTCAAACTCCAGTTTCTAAAGAACCAGTCTTGAACCCTAATTCGCTTATAGCTAGTACAGATCAGAATATCCAATCACCTATTTTCCTTCTATCCAACATCTGTAACATTATATCGATTCACCTTGATTCTACAAATTTCATCTTGTGGAAGTATCAAATCTCAACCATATTGAAAGCTCATATGGTATTCGGTTTCGTGGATGGCTGTGTGAAGTGTCCTCCAAAATTTGTCAAAAATGATGAAGGGTTCAAAATCTTGAATTTAAGATTTGATCAATGGATTGCACAGGACCATGCGCTTATGACTTTGATAAAGGCAACCCTTTCCCCCATTGTGCTATCCTATGTTGTTGGATGTAGAACATTGAAAGAGGTTTGGGAGTCGATTGAGCGTCGATTCTCTTCTCTTTCTCGAACTTAAATAGTTCAGCTGAAAATTGACCTTCAAACCATGACCAATAAGCCTACTGAAAGTGTGGATTCCTATATGCAGCGCATTAAGGAGGTGAAAGATAAGCTGGTAGTAGTCTCTACTAATGTTGAAGATGAAGACATGCTAATCTACACCATAAATGGGCTGCCAACGGAGTAGAACACAGTGAGAACTTCTATAAGAACTAGGGTAGAACCAATGTCTCTTGAGGAACTCCATGTACTTCTAAAAATAGAACAAGATTAAGGATACCTTGAATCTTAGAACAAGATTAAGGAAGCTTCACTCCAAAACACAACCTTTGTTACATCTTATAATAATCGAGGTAACATTAGAGGAAAGGGCTTCCGTGGAGGAATAAATAATGGAAGTGGCAGATCTAACTTTCGACGTGGACGAAGAAACCAGAACTAGAACCATAGTTCTCAGCCTTCAATCTTGGGAACACCGCCTCAAAATCAACAACAACAAAATTCAATGTCAAATCTGTCAGTGCTATGGACATGGTGCGGCAGACTACTATCATAGAATGAATTCCTCCTACCAAGGGAGAAATCTATCAACCAATCTTGCTGCCATGAATGCCATTACTCAAAATGCTCGGCAACCAGATGCACATGTATGGCTTACAGATACTGGGTGTAATACCCATTTGACACCTGATCTTGCAAATATTTTCATCACCTCTAACTATAATGGTGAAGAAGGAATTTCTATTGGAAATGGGCAGTCCTGAGCTATATCTCATACAGGATCTGGTATGATTCATACTTCTACCAACAAATTTCCTATGTCTAGAGTTTATTATGTTCCTGATTTATCTTCTAATTTACTCTCTGTGTACAAATTTTGTGTTGATAACAAATGTTTATTTACTTTTGATGATGAATGTTTCTTTATTCAGAACAAGGAATCGGGCATCATCCTGTATAAAGGGCCTTGCGTAAATGGTCTCTATTCAATACCTGTTAATTTTCCTAAGAAACATCTTACATATCTTGGTGTAAAGATTATTGATTCTATCTGAGTAATCTGAAAATCTGTTTCATATGACTGGTTTAGGAGAGTTAAAATATTTTATTGGTCTTCAAATTACTAGAACAGATTCTGGAATTTTTCTTAACCAACATAAATATACCATTGATTTGTTAAACAAAGCTGGAATGAGCAATGTAAAACCTTGTCAATCTCCTTGTTCTACTAAATCTCCTTTATATACTCATGCTACATCCCCCTTTACTGATGTTACACATTATAGAAGCATAGTTGGTTCTTTCTTTACAATACCTCACTTTCACTAGACCTGACTTGAGTTATGGTGTTAAACGTGTTTGTCAGTTTATGCACTCCCCCACTACTCTTCATTACAGTGCTATCAAACACATATTATGATACATTACTGGTACTCTTAACCATGACATTCTTCTAAAACCTAGAAATCTTCATTTACAGGCGTTTAGTGATGTAGATTGTGCAAGAGACCCAACTGATAGACATTCCACATCAGGCTTTGTAGTCTTTCTTGGCTCAAACATAATCTCTTAGAGTGCCAAGAAGCAAGAAATCATGGCACGTTCTTCTACAGAAGCTGAATACAAGGCCTTGGCAAATACCGTAACATAGCCTAGTTGGATACAACAAAGTCTCAAGGATTTTCATGTGTATCAAACACATGCTCCAACAATATACTACGACAACACTTCAGCAATTTATTTGACATCCAATCCTATTCTTCATGCATGCTAGAACCATGCACGTAGAAATAGATTTTCATTTTATTCGGGAAAAAATCATAAAAAAAAGAATTAGATGTAAATATATTCCTTCTCCTATGCAACTTGCTGATCTATTCACTAAGCCTCTCCATATCTCAGTTTGAATATTTAAGGGACAAACTTATCCTTGATCACAGATAAGTTTTTGGGGGGATGTAAGGAGATAAGCTTAGTTAGATTGTTATTGGTTTAGTTAGTCCAAGGGCATTATTATCTTTCTGTTAAAACTAGCCATTAGCTCTCTGTTGTTGACCTGTTTATGTAGTCTTTTCTACTGTCTTCGAGGTAATGAAAATTCTCTCTTTGTTCAATATTGTCTTCTTCATCTATTCTTCTTAGCTTCTTCTTTCTTCTTCATCTTTCCGTACAAGTCTTCAACTTTATGTGCATTAGTCCAAACACTAAAATTGTTAATATACACAATATGTCAAACTCATATTCTTACATTTTTAACAATTCACTACATAACTAATTTTATATATAATGTGTTGACACATTAAGTGGTAACAATCCACTTTTATTTAATGAAAGAGTGATTGATACATCATTTAGTTCAAGGTCCTTTATATTGAAGAAATGAAATAGATATGCTTATACTATTATCTATGTAGCTGATGGATTAACAAAGAAGCTAAAGCAACTACGTTTCTACTAGTAAGCTAAATAGGATGCTAAGGCATGATTGATTAAATGGATCCTTTTTCTTCAAGAGTTCGATATAACTATTAAAAAAATAAGAAAGTATCAAATAATGTTGCATCAATTCTTTCAGCTCAAATCTAACAGCCTATGGACTACAATTATGGTAAATCATAATTTTATCCCTAACAATTTAAACTTTGATGACTTACAATAACTAGATAAATCATACACATGTTGCATGTCACATGTCACATGTATAAATACTTTAATATTAAATTTATGTTCTAATTGAAAAATATACACGTGCGCTAACGAAGATAAAATGAATGTTAAATAATTCATTCTAGATTCTCCGAAAATCAACACATAAATTATTTACTCTCTCTACAAATTGTTAAATCATCAATAGTTTTCAAACTTCTTTCACTCTAGATATTAAACTTTGCATAATTAATATTTCACTCTCGTTATTGGAATTTGAAAAGGTTTAGGTAAAATCGATCGTAAAATTTCCATACTCAAGTAACCTTTTATTTTTTGAATAAATTAATTTCATTGATCTTATGTATACAATACTAATTAAAATGAATGTTAAATAATCGAGAAAATCTCTAATCTTAATCTTATAAAATAATCCTACATATCTAAAAGCTTGCATCTTTGAAAAATATTCATTAGATGAATTTATCCAACTAAATTTCTATTATACCCTAATTTACCCTCTAAGCAATTAATCAATAATTTCTACTAACATTTTCTTTAAATCATTTTTCATGGCAGTTTTGAACATGATAAATCACATGTTACAATGAAAATTATTACATTTATTTATTTAATATAAACTGCAATAATTACATAATTATAGATATAATACTCATTAATTAGTAATAATACACATTTAATTAGTTTAAAGCATAATTTATCACTAGGGGAAGCATAACATACTTTTTTTTCTATATAAATTTTTTAAGACAATGTCTATTCATATTTTTCTTTTATTTCATGTATACTTTTTTAATTTCTAATTAAATATAAATATAAATTAAACATTCATATCATATTATATCTAAAAGTGGCTAACTTTGTTAACTTTAAAAAATATTTATTGGACACAGTTATCTAACATAATTTCTGTAATGACACAAGTGCCCTCACTAAAAGTATAGTTTGCTAACTTAATGATTATATTAAATGAAAACGTCTAACCTTCAGTTTTCATTAGCCGCCTATAGGAGAATGTTGTCCGGTTTATGTAATGCATCAACCATATTCCAAATATGCATGCTTGGAATTTTTACTAATATGGTTGAATGATGTTTAGAAGTATTCATGGACGACTTGTCAATATTTCGAGACACTTTTGACGGTTGACTAGAGAATTCAGAAAAAGATATTAAGCTAATGGGAAGAAAAAAAATTATTATTAAATTTGAAAAAAAATATCATTTCATGGTTACATCAGGAATCGTCTTAGGACATGTAATCGTCTTAGACAATGCAATCTTGGCAAAAGTCAAATTGATTCAAAATTTACTTACCACCACCAAAATTTGTGAGAGATGGCGATCATTTTTAGGTCACTTGGGATTTTATCAAATTAAGGATTTTAGTACATATCTAGACCTTTGTGTAATATTCTATTGAGAGATGTGGGATTTGAATGGACTAAAGTTTGTCAAGAAGCATTTGAAACATTGAAATAACTACTCATTGGTGCCCTATCATGTAACAACCTGATTGGAGTTTACCTTTGAGTTAATTTGTGATGCTAGTGTTTTTGCGATAGGAGCTGTATTAGAACAAAGAAAATAAGGTAATCCAATATAATTTTTTATATAAGCAGAACTCTTAACAGTGCCAATAATAAATGACAGTACTACTGAAAGGGAATTATTAGCTATGGTGTTTGCTCTAGATAAGTTTTGATATTATCTCAAAGGATCATCTATTGTTGTCTGCACTTACTGCTTTGAAGTACTTATCTATACTTTGAACTCTTGACAGGGGAGAAATTTTTTATTTCCTTTTATACCTTTTATGTCCCTCAGAATTTTCATACAAATGAGGTATTTTACTTAACTTTCATTTACTTTATTTATACAATACATTTTTATAAATAGTTTACAAACTAAAACTCTATAATATTCTGTAACTAGAGACTTGAATATTTATAAATCTATACTATATTAAAAGGGTTTTGAATGAGTGAAACTTTTGATTTCTTTTTTAGTTTGTAAGCCCCTTAAAAATATCATACATTTTTTTAAAATAGTTTGCAAATTAAAATTTTTTCCTATTGTATATTTAGGATCGTGATTGTCCATAAATATTAATTTGAGATATTTTTATACACAATGAATATTTTTTATTTAATGAAAATTTTGTTCTTCAATAATTTTTAAAATTTATATCATGTAAAATTTATGTTATTAGTAACATGAAAATTCAAACAAATGAATTTAGAAAAAGGCATTAATATATGTTGTGACAATCTATTAATGATATAAATATTTTTTAGAAATGTTAAAATTTGAGGAACTAAAATTATTTTCTATAATATTCAAAAAGTAATGTTATATAATATAAATTTAATGCATCAAATTTTAGTTGAACACATCTTACTTTATGTGCATTAAGTTCTAACACTAAAATCTTTAATATATACAATATGTAAAATTTATATTCTTACATTTTTAACAGTTTACTACATAACTAATTTGATATATAATGTGTGGCCACATTAAGTGGTAATAGTCTAATTCTAATTAACGAAAGAGTATGATTTGTACATCATTTATTTCAAGGTCCTATATATTAAAGAAAGGAAATGAATATACTTATACTCTATATCTATGAAGTTGGTGGATTAACAAAGAACATAAAGCAACTACGTTTCTACTAGTTAGCTAAATAGGATGTTATTGCATGATTGATTAAATGGATCCTTTTGCTTCAAGAATTCGATATCACTATAAAGGATAAGAGAATACCAAATAATAGTTGCATCAATTCTTTCAATTCAAATTATTGCACAAGGCTTAGCCTAAATGGTGAACGTCTCAAAATCAAAGGTTTTCTTCTTTCTAAGTATTGGGTTTGAATTATCTTGAATGAAAACAATTTTGGGGCCTGCCTCGTGATGTTAATGAAAGCCATTGATTTATCATTACTCATATAGAAAAGAAAAACTTCTGAGAAGGCATGATGCATGAGTCTTCAGAGATTAGTCGGGTGTGTAAGGCCAATTGTTAAAGCATGAGGTGAAGACCGGGGTGAGTTCTTATCATGACAAGGATGGTGATGTAAAAATTCTAAGCATGCGGTCGGAAGTAATTTCAATATACGTGTTGGTTTGGCAAGAAGATTACTTAAGTATAGATTTTAATTTTTAGATATACATATTACAACATTATTATGAGTAAATGAAAGGCTGGCTTTAGATTATCCAAGGAGCCATCAGCCACCGTCCATTATTACCCTTTCATATTCGTATACCGTTTAGTTATAGTCAAGAAATACAACTTCACCAATGAAGGTTACGTTGCAAGTGACTGTTCTAAGCTTAAAAAAGAGTGACAATTCAAGTTTGGCTATTCCCAGAAGAAATCATTCATAAATTGTTGGTTACATTCCATTAGAAAAAGCTTTAAATTCATTGGATATAGTTGTTAAAAAGTAGAATAAATATTTAAAATTAATCTTAATCTAACAGCTTATGGACTACAGTTATGGTAAATCATAATTTTATCCCTAATAATTTAAACTTTTATGACTTATAATAACTAGATAAATCACACAAATGTTACATGTGATATGTATAAATACTTTGATCTTAAATTTCTGTAATGTTTTAGTCATTTAATAGTAAAATTACCCGGAAAGCAGTCGAACAACAATAGCTTTCAAGCATTTTTTACCCAAAAAAAAAATAAGAATCCACCATACTAATCATTCCAGATACTGCTGGCATTCCCCGAAAGTCAACACATAAATTATTGACTCCCTCTACAAATTGTTAAATCATCAATAGTTTTCAAACTTCTAGCACTCTAGACATTAAAATTTGCATAAGTAATATTTCACTCTCATTATTTCAATTCGATACTCAAGTAACCCTTTATTTTTTGAATAAGTTAATAACATTGATCTTATTTATACAATACTAAGTAAAATGAATGTTAAATAATTAAGAAAATCTCTAATCTTAATGTTATAAAAATAATCCTACTATATCCAAAAGTTTGCGTCTTTGAAAAATATTCATTAGACGAATTTATTCAACTAAATTTCTATTATACCTAATTTACCCTCCAAGCAATTAATCTTTTAATTTCAATCATTTCTACTAACATTTTCATTAAATCACTTTTATAGCACTTACGAACATGATAAATCACATGTTACGGTGAAAATTATTACATTTATTTATTCAATATAAACTGCAATAATTACATAATTATAGATATAATACTCATTAATTAATAATAATATACATTTAGTTAACTTAAAGCATAATTAATCATAAGGGGAAGCATAAATACTTTTTTTCGCCATATGATTTTTTAAGACAATGTCTATTGATATTTTTCTTTAATTTCATGTATACTTTTTTAATTTCTAATTAAATATAAATATAAATTAAAAAATTCATATCATATTATATCTAAAAGTGGCTAACTCTGTTAACTTTGAAAAATATTATTGGACACATTTATCTAACATAATTTATGTACTATCACAAGTGTCATCACAAAAAGTATAGTTTACCAATTTGATGATTATATGAAATGAAAACGTTTTACCTTCAGTTTTCATTAAACTGACAAAAAAAAATGATATGTGTTTCCTTTATATCGTCATCTTTGTTGCATAGACATGTACTTTCCATTGAAATTTAAATCTCATTCATTGACATACAAATTAAAAATTAAATAAAAAAGTTAAAAATAGAAAAAAATTGCATTTTATAAAGCTTACATTACCATTTTATTCTCATATACGCTTTTATGGACAATTCCATCCAATCATTATAATTTATTGTTCCAACAATACCTTATATTATTTTGATACGGCTAAATGTGATTGGTTCACATGTATACTTATACATAATGATACGGAACCTCTAAGAATAAGCTTGAAAACTCCTTTATGTATATGAACTTACAAAGCATTAGCAAGAAAACTCCGAAAACCAATTCAGCAACAACCCCTAAAAAATGCTAGAAAATAGATTACTTAGAGAGATGACCAAGAACTAGAACAAAGAAAATTTGTTTCTGAATTTCAGTTTTGAAACACTCCACAAGAAGATGATCAAGCTATTTGAATATTTCTTAAAGCATGTATTCTACTTAAGAACATAAAGATAAAAGGATAGCAACCTTTAGATTTGTTTAAATTATAAATTCTCAAAATTTCACTCCAAAAACATTCGCCAAAGACATATTTATAGCTTTTACAAAAATTTCCTAAAAATAAAGGTTTTCAAAAGACAAAGGTTTCCCAAAAGCCATAAACACAAAATAGGAAATAGCCTAATTATATTTTAAAATAAGAATAGACTAAATAAGCTAACTAAAACTAATGGACTTAAATAATAAGTTTTGATTAGACCAATAGTCTCTATTACAGATTCGTCAATCTCATCAGAAATATGGCCCAATAAATACTTAATTAAATTTATTAGTAACTTGGACTTGAATTAAGTTGTAATAAACTCGAGGTGCATTTTTCCCAAAGCTTCGATATCCTTGTAAACCCTCACTAGCCGAATTCACTAAGCCTTGCAAATAATTGGTTAAGGCTTGTTGAAGTTTCTTAGACCGCGACCTTGTTGGTTGACCTTAAGACATGCTAATTGGACTAGAAACCTCTTGAACTTGCTCCTTGCCTTCTTTATCATGCTCCTCTTCAATATGTTGAATCCTTAGAACTTGGTGTGTGGGCTGATCCTTAACATTTACCCTCTCCTCAAAAGGATTCATCCTCGAATCTAAAGCATCACCTACATCAAAAGGACTGAAATCATTCACATTAAATGAAGCACTACCATTATACTCACCTGGCAGGTCAACTTTGTATGCGTTGTCATTAATCCTGTCAAGATTTTAAAAAGGAATGTCTCCTCCTGGGTTCAGCTTGAACTTACTTTGAAGTGAAAACTTCTCTTTACGAAGATGCACCAACCCAATCTCCAGGCTGAAAAATCATTGGCCTCCTTCCATTGTTCACACGTGAAGCTACTTTAGCATTTTTCTTTTCAATCCTCTCCTTAACCTACTTATGTAACTTATTCACCAAATCTATCTTAGAATTAGCATCAACACTCACAAAATTGTTAGGTGGTAATGACAATAAATTAATAGAAGTAAGATGATTAAAATCATAAACAATATTAAATAGAGAACAACGAGTAGTGCTGTGAATAACACTATTGTATTCAAACTCCACAAATGGTAAACAAGTCTCCCATTTTCTAATGAGCCATCTTACTAAATCTATCAACCACAACAAAGATACTATCACGGCTTTTCCTAGTTCTAGGCAATCCAAGCACAAAATTCATAGACAAATATGTCCAAGATTCACTAGGAATAGGTAGTGGTGTGTACAACCCATGTAATGCAATGCTCACAAACCTTATGCACATCATGTTTCATACTAGGCCAAAATAAATGTTCTAACAGCATCTCCAAGGACTTATTTACCCCAAAATACCCCATTAAGCCTCCTCCATATGCTTCCTTAGTCAACAATTCCCTCATAGAACACTTAGAAATGGACAATCTATTTCTTTTAAACAAGAAACCATTAAATAAGTAAAAATCATCCGAAATAGCCCCATTATGACAAGATGCATATATTTCACCAAAATCATCATCGTGTTGATACAACTCCTTATTATGCTCTTTTAACCATCTGCAACCTTGCATCCATGCGCTCTCCATAGTCTGGTTAAAATGTGCAAACTCTCCTCATTGAGCCTCACGTAGCATAGCTTCAAAAATATGACCAACATCATTATCTCCACTTTGATTTGACATTGCTGCAAGAGAATGTTAGAAACAAAAAAAATCAAGAACCTCACAAGCACTCTCTCATGTGTTTGCACTCAAAAGATGGGAGGGAGGTCACTCGTGATTAATTCAAGTAAACAAATTCACTCATGGTTTTCCTCACACCACTCTAGCAAATACTTTTATGTTCTTGGGTGCATCACACTTTTAAAACGATTCAAATAGCTTGTAATGTGTAGAATTCCAAAACCAAAATTTTCAAAACAAGTTTGAGCAAGAAACAAACTTAGGAAAGTAAATAATTTAGGAGTAACGAATTTTAGAAAAGTAATGAATTTAGGAAAGTAAAAATATTAGAAAACTAACTAATTTTAGAATTTAGGAAAGTAATGAATTTAGAAACAAAAATTTATCTAGAATTTGGAAAGCAACGAATTTAGAATCTATCTAGAATTAGGAAAGTAACGAATTTAAAAAAAATCTTCCTTTTTTATGAAAGAACTTTTCTCCTCCTTTACTTTGATGAACAAATTCTTATTTTATTTTTATTTTGGAACAAGCCTTCTTTTTTGGAAAAAAATCTTCGGTTTTTGAACTTCTTAAACTACAAACACAAAACTGAATTCAGAAGATCAAGAAAAATGCAAGAAATCAGGAATAAAGAAACAAATGTTTTGAAGTATAAAGCCTGATGGAGAGCCAAAGCTCTGATACCAAATGTTATGGAACCTCCTAGAATAAGCTTGAGAACCACTTTATGTATATGTGCCCAGAAACCATAGCAAGAAAACCTCGAAAACCAATTCAGCAACAACCCATAAGAAAGGCTAGAAAATAGATTACTTAGAAATATGATCAAGAACTAAAACAAAGAAAGTTTCTGAATACAGCTTTCGAAACACTCCACAAGAAGATGATCAATCTACTTGAATGATTCTTAAAGGATGTATTCAACTCTAAAATATAAAGATAAAAGTAAAACAACCTTTAGTTTTTTTTTTAAATTATCAATTATAAAACTCCACCCCAAAAATATTCACCCAAGGCATATTTATATCATTTACAAATATTTCCTAAAAATAAAGGTTTCTAAAAGACAAAGGTTTCCTAAAAATCCTAAACAAAAAATAGGAAACAACCTAATTATATTTTAAAATAAGAATAGACTAAAATAAGCTAACTAGAACTAATGGACTCAAATAATAAGTTTCGACCAGCCTATAGTCCCTATTATAGATTCGCCAATCTCATCGAGATATAGCCCATTACATTATTAATTAAATTCATTAGTAACTTGGACTTGAATTAAGTTGTATTGAACTCTATGAGCATTTGTCCCAAAGCTTTGGTGTCCTTGTAAACCTTCACTAGTTGAATTCACTAAGCCTTGCAAATGATGGGTTAAGGCTTGTTGAAACTTCCTATACCACAACCTTATTATTGGACCTTGAGGCATGCTAATTGGACTAGAAACCTTTTGATCTTGCTCATTGCCTTCTTGATCATGCTTCTTTTCAAGAGGTTGAATCCTTAGAACTTGGTGTGTATGTTGATCCTTAACATATACATTGGATTAGTTTACGTAATAAAAATTTAATGAAAAATTTAATTCTCCTTATTGATATATTAATTATTAATTTCAATTAATTAATATTTGACGCTTAATAACTAATTAAGAGACTTTCATTGTAAAGTTTATTTTAGACAAATAAAGTTTTTTAGCTTTGATTTTATCTTTGTTTTTTATATTTAGTTGTTTCTTTAATTGCAAAAGAAATAGATTTATTTTTATTCTCATCTGCGCAACAGGGTAAGAGGCTAAGTTGTCAAGGTAGACCCACAAAATTACAGATGGACCTTTATTTACTTTAATTACAAAAAATGTTAATGCAAAGAAAATAATCAATTGAATTTTGCTATCATTTTTTATACCTCCAGCTACTATAAATAATTTTAAGACGTACAATATAATAAATTTTTACACATATTAAAGTATCGTAGCACGTGCAATGCACGTGCTACATGACTAATATATTAAAATGCGCTTAAATGGAAGAAATTTTTAATTCTTTTTATCGTTTAAGTCTCCTTAAAATACAATAGAACTTAGGGATTTCACTTTGTCATTTAATATAATGAACATTAATGAAATGTTATTTTTTATTCAATAATAATTTTTTTAAAAAATAGTTTGTAATATTAAATATTTTTAATAATATTTTACAATTAGAAACGTAAATATCCATAAAGATGATTTTTAATAAATTTTAAGATTGATTTAAGCCAACAAAAATTTATTCGTTGACATTTATAAAATTAAATTATATTTAATATTTATTTTATCGAAACATGAAAATTTGTATAAATGAATTGAGAGAAATATTTTCGAATAAGAAAAATTTTCTCTATATATGATAAAATCTTAAAAATTATGGAATAATCATTTTTTATATTATTCAAATAGAAATGATATATTATACAATTTCAACACTATTATAAACAAGTGATGTATTTATTGTTATAATAAATTTACTTTCAGTTAAGATTTACAATTATGTTATCAAAGATAATATTTATTTAAATTACTTTAACATGTGCGAAGCACATACTTTTCTACTAGTATATTAAAAGGGGTTTAAAAAATGAAAAACGTTTGATTGCCTTATTTATCCCATGTTGAATTGTTAATTCTAAATTTTAGTTTCGTGAGATGTGACATTATAAATAAATTCATTTTTCTATGTCATGCGTGTAACATTGAACCTAAATTTTCTTTTTGATTTTGTAATTAGTTTTTCATTTTACCAAATTGAAATTATAAGATATTTCTTTCATTAAAATTGTGAGCAATTATGGGATTTAACCTAAAATAGTTGGTGTTGTACCAACTTGATTTCTTTTTAAATAAAATGTCATGTATTGTAGTTTAAGCATTTATCGATTCTTTTTATTTATCGATTTTAAATTTATTATTTAGTAGTCTTATTATATTATAAATACCTGGTTGTATTACTTTTATCTAATAATTAAGACCATTCTATAGGCAAAACCTTGTGTTAACACGTAACATATGTAAGGCTTTCTATTCAGACGGAAGAAAATTAACAATTCTATCATTTACATTCTCCAAAGAATTATGTATTTTCATATTTGTTTACTATTTACTTATTTAAAATTTCTTCTCAACTTCCACATTCATCTATTTGAGTTGAGTTATTGTGACTTTTGATTCATAAATTTTTCAAAAGTAGTTCGTTCTGGAATAATTATTCTAAAGATAACTGGTGGGTTAAAGCTATTAATAATATCTCCATAACTAGAATGATATAGTGCAATGTGTAACCCTTCAATATTAAGAGTTATAGTTCTTACTAAGTCTTATAATATATTGTTACTCTGTTACTAGGTAACCAACCTATAACTCATAACTACTATTTTTTTCTGCAATTATTTAGCTATAAATCTTCATATTTATTTTATAAATATTATCAATTAAGATTTAAAATATTCTCAAACTACTACATTTTTTTAAACTTTAATATGACTTATAAGTTACGCACACATTTTTAAATTATTTCATTTCACGTGAGAAGCATGTATTTTTCTAGTAGTAGTTACCAATATATAATCATTGAGAAACTAATTAAATTAGAATTTACCATGTCTAAATTTCTTAAGGGTAAAAAATTAAGGATAAGGAAAAAAGTTAGTGGACAAGAAGACTGTCGAAACATGTTTATGAAAGTCTTCTACCTTTTAATATATTAGATCAACGTTATGTGCGTTGCACATATCATTTTAATTAGTATCAATATCAATCAAGAATAAAAATATGGACTTTTATAATCTCATCATAACCAAATTATATGAAAAAATAGATTAAAATATCTTATTGCAAGGACACTTTTTACATAAAATATATTTGTCTAATTTATTCTTTTAATAATCTTTAATATATAAAGAACAACAAGAAAAACTAAACTAAGATAGCTTGTTATTCAACAATAAACATGACTTGTATACCTATGTCAACGAACCTCAACATTTCTTTTTTTCTTTCCAAAAATATTTTTATTTTCACTAAAAGTTTCAATTACATTCCAATTTAAAAGAAGTAATTTGGTTGGTCAACAAATTAATGTGACTTGTGAAGTACAACAATTATTAGGAAAATAATTGAGTTAGAGCTGTACCTATGAGTGCTACAGATGGTTTAATGAGAAGAATGGAAGTGATTGACACGGGAGCTCCCTTAAGTGTTCCAGTCGGTAGAGCGACTCTATGATGAATTTTCAGCTTGTTTGGAGCGCCTACTGATAATTTGGGTTCTGTAGAGATTAATAAGATATCCTGACACAGTGACATCCTGATACCACCTGAAAGGGTAAACAAAATTCTAAGAAATAAAAAAACTAAAAACTGAATTTATGTCCAACGCATCACACCTACCAAGAAAAAGTATTTTGTTTTGGTTCGACCTGCAGTTCTATATAAAATAACGGACGGTATAAATTTAGAAACACTTTTTCCCACATGATCTGCTGCAAGAAAGGGATATCTTAGTAACTCAATCAATTCTTAGAAAATATATTGTCTTACCCTCATTGATACTAGCTAAAAATATTAAATGTATGAATAGGTTGTAGAAATACATGAATACAAGAGTTATTATGTGAATGTATACTATATTTCAAAAATCCTTTCTCATTACATTATAACTCAAAAGTCACATTTCAGAAATTAGTTTCTAATTCACAATTCAAAAGTCATTTTCTGATTGATAAATTTTGACACATTTTTATTTGATAGACAAAAATATAAATACGTCAAGTGTATTTTTCAAAGATAGTTTTGGATTACTAAAAATGAAGTTGGCTAAAATTGTTCAAAAAGTTTCTTTCCTACTACCACATTTTAATATGTTATAGACTAGATCTAGAAACGTTCATTGCACGTGAAAATTAAAGAATGTCATTCTCTATTATTAAACTTCAAAATTGTACAATGTAAAAAACAAATTCTTCTACTAATTGGTATTTGGTTTATTTAACGTTTTTGGTGAGTATAATGCGAATGTATAATTTAGTATATATAAATAGTTATTGTAATAATTATGTCAGATGTGTACAAGGGTTGAGAGCTAAAACGTTCCAAAAAGTAAAAATAAAAATTCTTTAGCCAAAATTATTTGAAGAAAAATAAAAGATAGCAACTGTAGTGAAATAGAAAAAAGTATAGAAGTGTAGAATATGACCGATGTAGAACAAAGCTTTGAGTGATATTTATCGATAATTTTCAAGCCTTCGAAATTGAAAGTAAAATAATGCATATAATTGAAAGATAAAAATGTACAAATTACAATAAATCCATGTAACCTTCCAATAATTTCATGTAGTTAACTTTTTATTTTGCATCTTCTATTTTCATATTTCACAGAGTTCTTCACTATGTTCTTTCAAGATTCTTCAATTCTCATCACTCTTCATTCTTCATATATTTTAATATTACCACAATGCTTTTTAGGAACTTTCAAGAGTGAAGAGGAAATGTCGAATTGCTAAAAGCTCAACCCAACGTCTAAAAAACTTTTGCTATGCATTTTCTTATTTTATTTCGTCTATTTTTAGTTATCTCTTAGTTTCAATTCTAGTTTTATTCCATTTGCGTTTCTATTCATTTTAAAGTTAATAAATTCCAAATCTTCATTCATTTGATGCCATACTCTTGCACCTCTCTATTTCTTTCATTTCATCCAATAAACCAACCCAAATTAGGAATGATGATTTTGAAAGTAAAGGCATAAGAAATATCAAATAAAAATTCAACAATCTCATTTTTAGCGAGACAAAAATGAAAGTGAAGAGAATCTTTTGTCTAGTGAATGAAGATGTTACCAAAAGATATTATTGGTTAACTGAGGTCATGTTCATATTGAATTTACTTCTGATTATAAATGATGGAGAGACATTTTTTCTGCTATCCCATAACCTTTTATCCATTGCAAGCTCAATTGAGCAAAAAATTCTTCATTTTATGACACTCAACCAATGATCACTCCCTACACTAGGGCAATTATTATTTTTGTTAAAGTACATATCTCAAAAGTTAGAAAGTTTCTCAAACTGGGGCAAAAGAAAAGACGAAGGAAAAAAATCAATAAAAAATATTGCAAATGCAAAAAAAGGTTAAAGCCAAGCGAGACTTGTGATATTCTTAAAAGTGTCCTCGTACATTAGGGCAAATTTTGTTCAACAAAAATTGTAAATACATTTTCTCAAATTGGGGGTAGTTGTTACAAAAAACATTTCTCATTCAACCATTCTATTTTGGTTTCTCAAGATAAAATGTCAAAATCCACATTAGGGCAGTATTTGTTTGGCAAAATCCTCAATGGTGATCATTGGTTTAGATATACCCTTTGAGTTTTGAGCCTTTTATATATTTTGTTTTGGCAGCCTATAAATCCTAGCCTTATTACAATCCAAATGAAATTCCTCTCCAGACTAAGAAGATATATCTTATAATAAAAATGTGGTCTTGAATAAGATTATACCTCAATATATGACTGTCATGAGCAAGACATCACTTTTCAAAACAAAGAAGAAGAAGAAAGAAAAAGAATGGTCATTATGGTGTGGAGCAAAATTATGTGAATACTTTTAGTTCTAAAAATAGTCGTTTCGAGAACTGAGAAACATCTTATTCCATAATTTTTTTCTCATTATCTCTTCAAATCTCTATTTACGACCATTTATTGATCAATAAAAAACCTTTCAGTCACAATATCCATTGTGTCACTCTTGATTTCTTCATTTCTTTCCTCCACTACATTCAGGGCATGTAGATAATATTATAAATTACTCTTGAAATAACTTAGAAGTATAACTTTTGGCAAAAAAAAGTTTGAGGTCATGAAACTGAAAGGGCACAGTCGGTAAAAAAAATGTTTGAGGTCATGGTAATAATTTGAGAACGCAACATAAGCATGAGGGTAGGACTGAAGTTACAAACCAGTATATTCATGGCGAAGGCTCAGAAGAACACTATTGGATGATTTACAAAATTCGGAGTGATGAAAAGAAGCAAAATAAGAAAAATCATTTGTTTGTCTCTGCCATTGAAAGAAGCTGAATACTGGGGCATGATCCATTTTTTTTAGATCTTAGCGCTTTTTTACACTCGATTGAACTAATTATCGTTTATGATTCTTCATTTTCTATTTGATAAGCAATGATTGAAGAAAGTTAAATAATGGTAACTAATAACCTATATCATCAAAAATTAAAAGGTATATTTCTACCCGAAAAAATATTTTTACTTCGAGATTTTATAATTTTTTTGTGACGATCGGTTGAACTAGTTACCTTCTTTTTTATTTGAATATCAATGATTAAAAAAGAAAGTAATAGTAACTAGCAGACTATGTAGTAAAAAATGATATACTTATGCCTATTATACATTTATTTAGGCACGCACACACACGCACGCACGCACGCACGCATGTATGTATGTATGGATGGATGGATGGATGTATGTATAGATGTATGTATGTATGTATGTATGTATGAATGCATTTACATTTGTGTGTATATATGCATGTTATATACATGTATGTATGTATGAATGCATTTACATATGTGTGTATATATGCATGTTATATACATGTATGTATGTATTTGTTGGGGGTTATGCCTTCAAAACATGTTTATTGACATTTTGATATGAAATTTAAATAGGATTACATTTTCTTATGATTTTTCTTTCAAATTATTGTTGCATGATTTATATAAATATCTTGAAATTCCATATTCATTAATGAGACTATGATCTTGTATTAGTACGAGAGGATTACGATCATAGATAATGAATAAAATTGTCAGCAAGATATTAAAGTATGAAATCTTTAATGAATGGTTGCTAGTACGGTTCACTAAGCATTATGAATGTGTGTGATCTAGATCTTGATCATTGATGTGGATATACATCTTAATGCATGTACTTTATATAATACGATTATATATGACAGGACCGATGTGAATTAATATCTTTATTAATATGTCATTTATCATATGGATTTAATACACATCAATTCGATGATCATATGTAGATCAGTCTTAATCCTGAGTAGTCATGAGCTCCTATGCAAGTCTACTGGATTTTTTGATTCACTCATTAAGGTCTGTTTGTTAATCAGGCGATAGACTTTTGTTTTGGAGATTTAACGATGTGGATGGTTGGGCACATGATCTTACAAGATTTGAAATCTAAGCTTTCCTAACAAATCGTATATTGGTTCCTTTAAGTGTTAATTCTAGAACTGAATGGTTATTGAGCTCAAATTTATAATAAGATTATAAATTAGCCATTCACTAGTGGATTAATGGTACTTAAGGATCAAGAGGTAATTAGAAGGGTAAAACAATAAATTTGACCAATTCTAATTTACGAACCAATAATTGGAGGACAGAACTACATGAAATAATTATGTCAGTGGACTACATGTGAATACTATGTAAATACATTCTATAATCTCTAAGAGTGCAATTTCATATTTAAAGTGAAATAATAATGAAATTAATAAATAAAATTATTTAATTAAAGAGTTTAATTAATAATATGGTTTATTGGAGCTTAAGATTATAGGTACATGGTCCCCAAGTCACCTCTATATTGTGCTGACTGACTTGCAAAAAGAATTTTTATTCTGAGGCAAATACATAATTATGAGATAATTATGTCTGATTAATTAATTTAATTATGTATAAATTTAAATATAATTTTAGGATATTATATAAATAAATAATTATCGATTTTTTTTATCGATAAGTAAGACAGAATATCTAATTTGTGATACTAAATAATTAAATAATACTGTAAATCAATTAAATCAGTTATTTATAAAAAAAATAGATAAGTTAGTTGATATGGATAATCAAATATGTTAATTTTGAATTAACTGATAGCTAGATAATTATTTGATTAAAATAAATATTTAATTCACAATAATTGATATGTGTCAATCATTGATAGGGTATCAGAAATTGACATGGATTACTTGGTGCCACGTGGCACTACAGTAGTGAGTGTGCAACATTGTAGTACCGCATAACACTACAGTGGTGCCGTGAGGCACTTTGTTGGCTCACGACACACTGCAGTGCCATGTGGCACTGTAGTTGTGCACAATTGTAGTGGGTCCCACTGAATTGATAATTTTATAATTAAATATTATTTCAGTTTATCTCTAAAAATCTGATATTCCATTATCTAGAATATATATAGATATTATTCTAATGGCCTAAGTTCTTGAAAGAAGAGGAGAGAAACATTTGATTAGACCATCAATTCGTCAATCAAGAGGTGAATTGAGAACATGATTAATGTTAGAGAGATTTTCTTCTATGATTAAACATTAATCAAATCTCTAAAAGAATAATCATCACATTCTTTTAGAAAATCATCTCACTAAAGTCCTACTCAGTAAATTTCTAGATTTCATGTGTTGAGAACATCTAGAGACAGAAAAAGTGTCTTGTAATATTCTGCATGCCCACATACGTCGTAGTGTGTTGAGAATTGACTTGGAAGATCTTGTGTGGATCTCAGAGTCTACTGATCATCGGAACGATTCCATGAGAACGGATGATCGATCGGTTTTTACAAGGACACTTGATATAGACTACAAGTGGTATAAGATTCCTAACCTTGTATGTTGTAGATTTAACTTATAAATATATAATGGATCATGACTGACTGAAAAATATTTTTCAATAAAAGTTTTTATTTGTTTATCGTGACGTTGCACAAGTTTTATTTTATTAAAAGATTTGATTTTTATTAAAAGTTTAATTTTGTAAAAGGTCACGCGTCTTCATGCTTCTGTCGCGCACGTGCGCGACGACCAGCAATATGTATGTATTATGGCTGTAAGCGGTTTGGTTCGGTGTGGTTTAAGGGATTTCATCAAACCAAACCGCAAATGCGATTGTTGGAAAATAAAAACCGAACCAAACTATAACATATATAAAAAATGACCCTGAATCGAGCCGTTATATTTTAAAGAGAACCGAATCGAACCAGTGAATTAACAAAATAGAAGACAACATACGAAAATCCTACAAAATTGAAGACAACACTTTGTTTCACAAATTTGTGATAACAAAGACCAATTAGAAGACAGCAAACTTTTCCTCACAAATATGAGATAACAGAATAATTAGGATAATATTCAAGAAATTACAACAAATCTAGGGTCCTATGTGAAATTTTTTATTTCTATAATCCATCTCTTAACAACTTACAAGAAAATTCATATATCAAACGAAAATACAAGAAAATAATTCAATAAACAGACTCAAAATCTCCTTATCTAGAATCTTGAACTAAAACCACAGTAATCACACTCGATGTTGCGAAAAATACGAACGAACAGAACTGTCGTTTGGAACGAAGATCTGAGCTATGCCATATTAGCTCAACCCAGTAGATAAAATGCTCAAACTTTGCCCTATGCTTGCCGATTTTAGGGAAAGATGGAGGGTGCGAGGCTTCAAAACTGCGAAAGAAATATCCCAATGTCTGGATCGAAGATCTGAGCTAGGAAATATACGTAGCTCAGCGTCGTGTATATAATGGTCGAACTCAACCCCTTGCTCGAGGCTCTACGGAAAGAAGAAAGGTGCATGCGTGGGACTAGGGAAGATGAATTTTTTAGGCTCAGTGCTAGGGAAGATGAAAGAGAGGGGGGAGTGAGGCCATGAAATAGAGTTAGAGAAATGAGACGGCTTATATAGGTGGAGTTTCTAAAACATAAACCCAAAAATGCACATTTTTTATATAAATGTGGTTCGGTGCGGTTTTTCTACTTAAACTACAGATCAAACCAAACCGCTAGTTTTCAACAAATTTAAACCGTTGAGAACTTCTTAATATACAAAAACCGACCGAACCGCGCCGGTTCAGTTCGGTCGGTATGTATGTTTGTATTATCTTATGAAATTAAACATTTACATATCATAATTTATTTAGGCATAAATGATTTAATATTTATTTTTTATAATACTATAATTATATTATATTATTTAGAAAATGAAAATAAAAGGAGAAAGGGTTGTACAGAGGGTGATATCACCCCCTTTCCATTCTTTTTTCTTTTTTTTCTTCTCTTTGGTTTTACTTTTTTTATTTTTTCGTTTCGATTATTAACATTCTTTTGTCTTTATTTCGATTCACATTTTTATGCTTCTTTTTTATATGTGAAACATATTATTCCTCTTTACTCTACACATTCTCTTCAAATTTATCATACATTTTAATCATTTTTTCTTTCCTTTTATTTTTCGATTATAAAAATATAAAATTGATAGAATTCAATTATCAATTAGAGTGAAAAATGAAATTACACAACAATTTTCATAATATATGGTTGTTGTCTTTAGAAAAAGAAAAGAAAGACTAATAAATTTTGTGCGTACTCAATAGGTATTGTGTATTTTTCATAACAAACTCATATATAATGGGTAAAAAATTACTCACTCAATTAAAACACACACGCATATATAATATCTAAAACTCACACGTTAAGTAAAATACCCGCCTCTATTTACACCCACATGTATTTTTAACATCCCTAATCCTCAACCTTTGCTTCATCAATGGGATTTGAAAGCATGCCTCTAAAGGTGCCTTTTTTGTTGCCTTTAGCTTCTCAACTCTTGGGCATCAAGATATGAGCTCTCAACTGGGCTAAGCTAGTTTGGTATAGTTGTAATATTCCTAGATATAGCTTTGTATCTTAGCTTGCTTTCAAAAACAGGTTATCGATCAAGAACAACCTTTGTTCTTTGGTCATCACTGATGAGACAAATTATGTGATATGCAAAAGCACCAGGAGAATAGATAATCATCAATGAAATTGCAATTAATTTTAGAGTTTCCTAGAAGATGTTACGGATGAAATACTAAAGCATGTTCAGAAATATGATGGTAGAAAAGAGCTATTGGTATGGTGTATTTTCTCCTCTGGCTACCACTACCTTTACTTTAACAACCGGTTAAATTCAACTTCAAATATCTTTGCTTGTAAAAGATGGCAAATAACCCACTCAATGCCTCATGCAAGGAGACAATGAGAGAAATATTTGGGAAAAGAAAATGAAGTAAATATCACTATACTAGGCACTTAATAATACTAAGAAAGACACAATTGATCCTATAAATTGAGGGTTTCCACTCCATAGAACAACCCACACACCTCACTACACTTTACGTTATAGCGTTCTTCTTGAAATTTAAGTCTTTTGTAGTTTTAAAATGGCTATCTAAATCTCAACTTGATAAGGTTAAAAGGTTGAATTGTTAGTTGTTAAGTTAAGGTATGTTCTAACTCATTTTCAATTCTAGTACATGTAAATGTCTTTACGTAATCTCCATCTACTAAATCTAATTCTAGCTCTTTATTTCTATTACTTTTACTTCTATTAACACCACTACCTTTGATTTGTTGGTTGTTCTTGATTCATTGTAGTCAGAAGCACAATCAATACTTGAATCCATCTTTTTTAGAAAGGTTGTTGTTATACCCATTTTTAGGCACATACAAAAGACCTTTAAGGGCACGTTAATGCAGCTAAGACCTTTCATAATCTTGAACAAGTGTTTGAGTGTCACAAAGATTATCAACCATGGGGCCTAAGCCTCGGGGAAGCTTACCCACCCAAGGGACTAGGCATCATGGAAGCTCATCAACCCCGGGGCTAGGCCTCGGGGAAGGTAAGGGGAAGCTTACCTTACTCAAGGCCTAGGCCACGAGGAAGCTTATCAACCAAGGGACCTAGGCTTCGGGGGAGCTTACCCACCCAGGGCTAGGCCTCAAGGAAGCTCATCAACACCGGGGCGTAGGCCTTGGGGAAGCTTATCAACCAAGGAACCTAGACCTTAGGGAAGCTCATCAACCTTGAGGCCTCCGCCTCGAGGAAGCTTATCACCCCAGGGCCTAGGCCTCGAGGAAGCTCATCTACCCAGGGGACTAGGCCTCAGGGAAGCTTATCAACCTCGGGAACTAGGCCTTAGGGAAGCTTACCCACCCTGGGGCCTAGGCCTCGGGGAAGCTCATCAATCTTGGGGCCTAGGCCTCGTGGATGGTCATCAAACTCGAGCCTAGGCCTCGGGGAAGCCTACAACCACGGGGCCTAAGCATCAGGGAAGCTCAACAACCTTGAGGCCTAGGCCTCGAGGAAGCTTACCCACCCCGGGGCCTAGGCCTCGGGGAAGCTTACCCACCCTGGGGACTTGGCCTCAGGAAATCTCATCAACCCTAAAGCCTAGGCCTTAGAGAAGCTTACCCATCTTGGGGCCTAGGCCTCGGGGAAGCTCATCAACCCTGGGGCCTAGGCCTCTAGGAAGCCTACTCATCTCAAGGCCTAGGCCTCGGATAATCTTACTCACCCTGAGGCCTGGGCCTCAAGGAAGCTCATCAACCCCAGGTCCTAGGCTTCGGGGAAGCTTATCGGCCTTGGGGTCTAGGCCTCTAGGAAGCCTACCCATCTCGGGGCCAAGGCCTCGGAGAATCTTACTCACCCTGAGGCCTTGGCCTCAAGGAAGCTCATCAACCCCAGGTCCTAGGCTTCGGGGAAGCTTACCCGCCTTGGGGCCTAGGCCTCGGGGAAGACTTCCCACTCTAGGGCCTAGCGATTTGGGGGAGTTTACCCTCCCGAGGGCCAAGCATCCTAGATCTTTGAGGGCACATTAATGTGGCTAAGACTTTTCATACTCTTGAACATATGTTTGAGTGTCATGGAGATTATTAACCATGGGGCATAAGTCTTGGGAAGCTTACCCACCCTGGGGCCTAGGCCTTGGGAGTGCATATCAGCCTAAGCCTCGGGGAAGCTCATCAACCCTAAGGCCTAGCCCTTGGGGAAGCTTACCCACCCCGGGGCCTAGGCCTCACGAAAGCTCATCAACCCCGAGGCCTAGGCCTCTGAGAAGCTTAGTCACCCTAAGGCCTAGGCCTCGTGGAATCTCATCAACCTCGGCGCCTAGGCCTCAGGAAGCTTACCCGCCCATGGGTCTAGGCCTCGGGGAAGACTGTCCGCTCTAGGGCCTAGCGCTGCTGGGGAGTTTACCCTCCCTGGGTCCAAGTGTCCCGGAACCCTCGAGTGTTGTAGATGGTGCTCATGTGAATCAAGGGCGGGGAATCTCCCGCCTCAGTTCAAATAGTGCACCTGGGCTAAGGTAGAAGCTTTCAGGTTGTCATCATATACATTTAAAATACCTATGCCAATTAGAGAAATGGGTATGAGAAAAGGTGTGAAGCCCACAACCCAATGAGTTAGTAAACCTGCGCCCAATACTTTGTCATCAGAAGCATTTAATATTGTGATCCAATAGAGGCTGATGAGGTACATTGTGGGATACGAGGACAGACAGTCCTAACACTCGAGGTCATCATTTGTTACCTCATACCCCAGTACGCCAATCTAAGAAGCCTCAAGCCAAGGGCTGGTTAGAGGAAACACCTCAATGGAGGAGAGGTCTGCTAATATGCGAAGACCAGCCTAACCTTAAGGCCAACGTCCCATTATAAATATCCTAGTAAAAACACTTTAAGAGGTACACAACAACTTCCAACAACTTCTCTACTTTGCTCTCCTTCATCCCTTATTGACTTAAGATTCGGAGGGGTAAAAAGGAGACCACCCCCTTCTTCCTTGGTCTCCTACTTTACCTTCCCCCATTGCAGGTGTGGAGAGAAAAGTGGAGCACAAACATTGTTGGCCCGATCTCATCCTCGAGGTTTAACCATCAATAATTGGCGTAGCCTGTGGGAACGAAATGGTAAGCATACCTTGCCTCGTAGTTTCCACCAGAAGAGATAAGAAATGAATCAGAGATCATATAGAACAATTAGATCTAGCTAGGGGCCTACTCCTTCAGGAGAGGCCTCGGAAATGCCACCCCTTGGGTCCGAGCTAAGGAGGGCTCCTACAAGGTTGAGGCCTAACTTCATCATGCATAACCTCTATTCATAGAAGTGATCATGCGTGCTGAGATGCCCCCATAGTTAAAAATGTCATCCATCATACCATACGATGGCACTAGGGACTTTACAGAACAATTGGAGACATTTAGGACATGGATGTAGCTTCAAAGTCCATGGGCTATCATGTGTAAAGCATTCGCGCTTACGCTTTCATCCTCAACTGGCGCTTAGTTTTGTCAGCTAAAACCAGGCTCTATCTCACATTTCGGTGAGCTCCGCCAAATGTTCATCCATCGATTTCTAGGACGAAGAGACCAAAGGAAGTCTGCCACTCATCTCATCACTGTCACACAACAGAGGGATGAGAAAAACAACGTAGTCTGCTTATCAGAGGTGACCCCAAGCTCACCTTCACCTAAGGCACACTGGTAAACCGAGCTCATCCTCCTTGAAGCCATTTGAGGAGACCTTAAGCGTAGCCTCAATTAAGCTACCTAAGGTGAGCCTAGGATCATCCTCGCTGGTGACCCTAAGCTCAGCCTCACATAAGCCACCTTATGTGATCCAAGGCTCATGTTCACCTATGACCACAAGGCTCATGCTCGTGGGTGACCCATGCTCATTTTCGCTGATGATCCTAAGCGTAGCCTCACTTAGGCCATCTTAGATGAGCTGAGGCCCATCCTCACAGATAGCCTTAGATCAACTTCGCCTAAGCCATATTAGGTGACCCAATGCCTATCTTCGCTAGAGACCCCAAAACAGCCTCATATAAGCAATTTTATGTTACATGAGGCCTATCTTCACTAATAACACCCTCACATAAGTCGCCTTATGTAACTTGAGGCCTATCCTTATTTGATGACCCCAAGATGACCCTCATATAAGCCACCTTATGTGATCTGAGTCCTATCCTTGTTGGTTACCCCAAGATGACCCTCATATAAGCCACCTTATGTGACCTGAGGCCTATCATTTTTTGTGACCCCAAGATGGCCCTCACATAAGCCACCTTATATGACATGAGGCCTACCCTTATCGGTGACCCCAAGATCACCCTCACAAAGGCCATCTTAGGTGATCTGAGGCCCATCTTGTTAGTGACCTTAAGCTCACCCCTACATAAGCCACATTAAATGACCCAAAGTTTAACCTCACCAAAGTCATTTATGGTGATCCCAAAGTCACCCTCACCCAAGTCATTTAAGGTGACTCTAAACATAATCTCGATAAAGTCATTAGAGCTAAACCCGAGTATATCTAAGTCATTCTAGAAGACCATGGGCATGCTCTCACCTAAGTAATTCCAGGTGACCCCAAACTCACTCTTATCTAAGTCACTTTAGGTTACTCGAAGGTTAACCTTTCTAAAGCCATCTTAGGTAACACCAAGCTCAACTTCTCCTGAGTCAATTAGACGTGATCCCAACCTTACTCTCACCTAAGTCATTTGAAAAGACTCCAGGTCCAATCCTCTTTGAAACTACCAAATCACTCAAGGTATGGACCTCGACCAAACCACATGGCAATTGGAAGAAGTGGCATCTTAGTGGTTCGCCTCGGCTACAACCTAACAGCCCTCCTTAATTTGGGCTTTTCGACACCCAGTTAAAGTGAACTCAAAATATGGACCTTGTCCAGATCACATGGGAATTGGAGGAGTTGCACCTTAGTGGTTCACCTCGGCTATAACCTAGCAGCTCTATTTACTTGGGCTCTTCGACACCCAGTCAAAGTGAACTCAAAGTATGGACCTCGGTCAAATCCCATACCAATTGGAGGAAGCGACACCTTAGTGGTTCGCCTCGGCAACCTAGCAGACCTACTTACTTTAGTGTCTTCAACACCCAGTCAAAGTGAACTCAAATTATGAAACCCAGCCAAATCTCATGGAAATTGGAGGAAGGGCACCTTAGTGGTTCGCCTTGGCTGCAACTTAGCAGCCTTACTTACTTTGGGCTCTTTGATACCCAGTCAAAGTGAACTCAAAGTATGGACCTTGACAAAACCCCATGACAATTGGAGGAAGTGACACATTAGTGGTTCGCTTTGGCTGCGACCTAGTAGCCCTACTTACTTTGGGCTCTTCGACACCCAGTAGAAGTGAACTCAAAGAATGAAACTCAGTCGAACCATATGACAATCAACGCAAGTCGCACCCCAGCGACTCCCTTCAGCTGCAACCTAGCAGCCCCATATACTTCGAGCTCTTTGACACCCCGTCAAAGTGAACTCAAAGCATGGAGCTCAACTACAATCCAATAACAACCATACTTACTTCGTGCTATTCAACATAAAGTAAAAATGACTATGTATGCAACTTCAAACTCAAGCTCCAACTATGTCTCACACCAAATAAAGGACCCTCTAAAAAAGATTTTACTAAAAGATGATAATAATCTCGTTGAATCACATAATTAGTAAAAAGAGAATTAACATAAATTTGCTCATGACAACTTCCCAAGATTTCAGCACACTTCATACTTGGAAGCTGGGGAAAATTGTTACATCATTTTTAAGGCACATACTAAATACCTTTAAGGGCACGTTAATGCGGCTAAGACTTTTCATAATCTTGAACAAGTGTTTAAGTGTCACGATGATTATCAACCCAGGGGCCTAAGTCTCGGGGAAACTTATCCACCCCCGGGTCTAGGCCGCGAGGAAGCTCATCAACCACGGGGCCTGGGCCTCGGGGTCTAGGCCGCGAGGAAGCTCATCAACCCCGGGGCCTAGGCCTCAAGGAAGCTTACCCACCCGAAGGCCTAGGAATCAAGGAAGCTTATCAACACTAGGCCCTAGGCCGCATGGAAGCTCATCAACCCTGAAGCCTCGCCTCAGCGTAGCATACCCACTACGAGGCCTCGGCCTCGGGGAACCTCATCAACCCTGGTTGGCCTAGGCCTCGGGGAAGGTTACCCACCACATAGCCTATGTCTCGGGGAAGGTCATCAACCTTAAGGCCTAGGCGTCGAGGAAGCTCATCAACCCTAAGGCCTAGGCCTCGGGGAAACTCATCAACCTCAGGGCCTAGGCTCAGGGAAGCTCATCAACCCTAGGGCTTAGGCCTCTAGGAATCTTAGGGTAGCTCGCCCACTCTAAGGCCTAGGCCTCGGGGAAGACTGCCCACCCCGTGGACTAGCGCTTTGGGGGACTTTACTCTCCCCAGGGCCAAGCGTCCTGGGACCCTCGAGGGTTATAGATTGTGTTTGTGTGAATCAACTTGTGTTTTGACTAAGTCCCAACAGAAAGAGGTTCCCGCTTGGAGAATGACTTAAGGGCGGGGAATCTCCTGCTTCAGTTCAAATAAGGCACCTGGGCCGAGGTAGAAGCTTGCAGCTTTTCATCATATATATTTAATAAACCTAGGTCAATCAGAGATGAGGGTATGAGAAAAGGCATGAAGCCCACTACCCAATGACTTAGTAAACCTGTGCTCAGCAGGGTTTCATTATAAGCATTTAATATGACAATCTAATAGAGGCCGATGAAGTACATTGTGGGATACGAGGACAAGCTGTCCTGACACCCGAGGTCATCATCTGGTACATCATACCCCACCAAGCCAATTAGAGAAGTCTAAAGCCAGGGGTTGGGTCGAGAAGACATCTCATTGAAGGAGAGGTGTGCTAATGTACGAAGACCAGCCCAACATTAAGGTCAGCTTCCCACTATAAATATCCATGTAAATGCATTTTAAGAGGTTCACGACAACTTCCAACTACTTTTATAC
This sequence comes from Datisca glomerata, assembly GCA_003255025.1. Classification (NCBI taxonomy): domain Eukaryota; kingdom Viridiplantae; phylum Streptophyta; class Magnoliopsida; order Cucurbitales; family Datiscaceae; genus Datisca; species Datisca glomerata. The sequence continues at coordinate 795,494 of QANY01006426.1, read as the reverse complement.
TTTGCTCTCCTTTATCACTTACTGACTTAAGCTTCAGAGGGCTAAGAAGAAGACCACCCCCTTCTTCCTTAGTCTCCTACTTTACCTTTCCCCATTGCAGGTGTGGAGAGAGAAGTAGAGCACAAACGTTGTTGGCCTTATTTCATTTCGAGATTGAGCCATCAACAGTGGTTTAACATTAAAAATATATATTATGGAAGATGGATAAAACTATATTTATGTATATCTAGATTTATGAACTTAATATATATTAGTTGAAACCTCTCTCAATGTGGTTTTCGGACTAAGTTATAGAAAAACATTACATTAAAAGTGGCTTAGGGAGTGGTCTACCTACCTAAAGAAAGTGGGGGCTATGGTATTAGGGACCTAATGGTTTGGAATAGTGCTGCTACTGCCAAACACATTTGGTTCCTCATCACTAATCATGTTGGCTCTCTTTGGGGCAAAGGTGACACACCCACTTTATAAAAACTGGTACTATCTTCACCATCCCTGTGTCTAATGATTGCTCTCGAATTTGGAGAAAATTGCTCAAAGTAAGAATCTGGTTTACTTGGCACTGTTTTGCTTAGGGGTATTCACGGTTAGGTTCTGTCGATTTTTTGATGAAAAACTGAACCAAATCAAAAATTCGGTTCGGTGACAAAATCGGACCAACCGAACCGTGAATACTAAAAGAACCAAACCAAGCCGAACCAAACTCACGGTTCGGCTTGGTTCTTCGGTTCAATATTATTAATTAAAAAAATTTTGAAATAATTTTGAAATAATTTTGAAATGATATTATTGATAAATTAAGGTTTTGCTCTGGTTCGGTTCGGTTTTATTAGAAATTATATATAAAATATAAATAGATAATATAAATTTATAGTATCAGTTCGGTTCGGTTCGAAAACCATCAAAATTTTAAACCGAACCCAAACTTAGGTTTGGCATTTTTCCCGAGTCGAAACGAACCGAACATACATAAAGAACCGACCCAACTGATCATTTTCAGTCAGTTCAGTTGGTTTGGCCGGTTCGGTTTAGTTTTGAACACCCCTAGGATTGCCATTACTCAATCTTGTCATCTCAACTGCCCTTGCTTAAGTTGGGATGAAAACATTGAGTGGTTGCTAACCCATTAGGAAGAAGCACCTTAGGAACCTTATTTTAAAGCTTGCTTTTAATTTTTTTGTCTATAATATTTGGCTTGGAAAAAACTCTAAGATCTTTGAGGGTAAGATTAGAGAGAGGGATAGTATTTTGAGGTTATCATTAACTCTGTTAGGGACAGACCGTAGAATCATGCTCCCATTCATGTCTCTCATGTATATGGATGGTTGTTGGCCACATGGAACCTCCCTCCCCACTTGCTCTAAAATCTCCCGTGAGGTTGGCTTTGTTGTTTTGGCTCTGTCTTGGGCTTATCCTTGACTTTGTCTTGTTTGTATTTATCGTTTTATTAATATTTAAATGGTTTGTTATAAAAAAAATTACATTTTTCATGATTTTACATACTAAAGTTCAACCTCTAACCTTAGCTCTTTGATTTAGTCGATTATCTCCAAACATTCAAAATCTAAAATCAACTTAAAATCAAACTTTGGACGTAAAATCACCTTAAAATAGGTAGAATAAAAATTTACTTCAACTTTATTTCGAACTCTAGACATTTAAACTTCCTTGAGAATTGACCCCATATTCACCGGGATAATATAACAAGATATTCCAATACTTGGGCGAAGATATCTAAGAGATGATGATGTGTGTATGATAGATTGGTCACATGCACCAGTGGAAGAATTGTTAGGAAATCTAGAGAAACAGAGTACCCGAAAATTACATTTATCATGTTAAGCTTGAATCAATGATAATCAAGTATAAAGTTCACAACCGCCATCCCTCAACCACAAAAGTTTCAAACAACACCACAAACTCATCAAAACTATCAAAATCCACACATGGATATCCACCTTATGTCCCACATTTAAAAAAAAAAACTTAAAATATACAGTTGTTCATTCTAAAGTAAAAAGTTATTAATACTTAAACTACTAAAACATTAACCGATCTAAAGATACAGTGGCTAAGTTGACTTCAGCCTCAATCTAATCCTAAAGGTTAATTTAGTGTAGGAGAGTGTAGTTTAGAGAAGGAACACATGGAACAAGTTAAATCAGTTTGATTCTTCGTAGTGGAAAAATCTTTAACAAACACATTTCTAAACCTGTTGATAGAGAAAATGAATCAAAATCATAAGGTTAAATCACAATTCTAAAATTTATGAAGTCGTTAACAAGTGAAAGTCAACATTTTTTCATTAGATTCTATCAGACAAATTCCCTTTTTCGTAAATTTTTTTTCAAGATTTATGCATAGTTAAAATAAAATTCACGTATAAAATAAAGCATTTCTAGCTAGCAAATTAGTGCAATCCTTCAAATAACACAACTTTAAAACATAAAGATCATGGATGTCCAAATATTTCTTGTATTATTGGGAATCATAAGATTTATCAAGCTTTACTTGATCTGGGTGCTAGTGTTAATCTTCTTCCATATTTTCTTTTTGAAGAACATGATCTAGGTGAGTTAACCAACCTTCTACAATATTTTTTTCTGATTGATAGATTAGTTAAGTGCGTATAGAGAAATTAAAGATGATGTTTTGGTTCAGTTTTATAAATTTACTACCCTTTAGAGCTTATTGTGATTTACATAACCAATGTCAAGAAATTGTAATCCAATTCCAATCATCTTAGGACATCCATGCTTTGATTAGTTGTAGAAATATAGTTATGAAATTGTCTCTTAGAAACATGACACTTGATCTTAATATTTTCAATATTTTGCAAGCAATCTCACGAAGGACGTGAAAATTAAGAAGCTAGGATCCTGTTCTATAAAGGCCCTGCATTTATATTTTGTACTGTTAGTTACCCTGTGGACTATGAGACTGTCTTACATTGCTGCTGACAGGTTTCTTGGTGTGATTGTGGTGGTGATTCTGAGCTTAGCGTGGACCTAATTTGATTTGCTTTGATCATAGCTTGATGTACGCATTAAGCCTCATTTATAAATGCCTATGTATTGTCTTTGTTTTTATCTTAGAACTTGTTTTGTTGAGGTTCTACATTTTGTGATCCTTACCTCCTTGTTGAAGTTAGTTGATTTTAGATTTTGGCGTTGATCGTTTGGTTGACTGGTACAATTTTGATGGCTTGTAAATTTAGATAGGTCCTATATTTTTATTTCTTTTTTTGGAAATGCCTCTTGTAATTTTGTAAGTATCTTCTTGGTCAATATACTTTATTTTTATCGAGAGAAAAAGAAGATAATGTTTTTGGCCAAAAACTCCAACAGTACATATGTAGATCCTTCTGACTGGAGGTGTCCACAACCGTAACGCAGTGCACGCTCTCTCCTCCCGACTGTACACGTGCTTTTCCTCTCAGCTAAAGCTTCCCTTGACCTTGCCGTCTATAAAACACAGACAAGGAACCCTGTAGATAGGGAACCGGGGTTGGTTGCCCCCTAAGGGATTATTATTGATCCGAACCACAGGATTGATTACGATACGAGCAGGAATTCATGGACCTCCTAGTAGGTTGTCTTACTTTGTGGATTGGGGATCGTCCAGACTAGTCACGATCTTTATGAAGCCTTCCTGAGTGCGCTCGCATCCGGGAGGTCTGGTTGGATAAACCTTCCTCGAAACGAGGATACATTTTTTGACATTTAGCCGAGCATGTTCTTTCCTAGTTGAGCATTTTCCTGGTTTAGTATTTAAGAGGATAAGTTGAGTTCCTCGGGTTTTTTTTCTGGCCAGAGGACCTTCCTTTATCCTAAATCCTTGTCTTCCACATTATGATGGTGGACGTCCTTCCTTGATATCTAGCCAGGATTTCATGCTCTGGCTAGATCCTTGATCTTGCCTACAAGTATGAGTGTTCGACAGACACCTCTTATCGATATCTAGCAAGCCGTGCCGATTCTGACTACATCCTTGATCATTTCTGTTAGCATGAATGCTCGACATAGAAACTTTTTTTATGTCTAGCTAGGCGTGCTTGCTTTGGCTAGATCTTTGAGTAGATTTTTTAGCTCTTATTTCTAGTTTTTACTTGGTATGGGTAAGACATTTAAACCCTCAGTTGTTTGGAGAGATGTTCCAAGTGTCGATTCCTTTGTCAATCCAAGTCGTGGGAGTATTACGATCTCAGGCTTAAGCGGTCTGTGTGGCGAACATAACCTTTTCCACTTTACCCGGAGGTCATGTCACACAAACCTTCTTCAACTTAGGAGTAGCCTTAATCGTAGACATTTAGCCAGGCATTGTGAGCCTTCTTAGAGAATGAAAATCCTTGATATCAGCCAGACGATCGTGCTGAGGCTGGATTCTTGATCTCGTCTGACGAGCTGTGATGCTCGGCCATACATCTTTTTTTGCTTGAACCTGACTGTCGGGATAGAGTGTCTCATCAGTCATCACTTGTCGAATCCCGACGAGGGACTTGAGGACCTCACTAGTCATCACTTTTCGAATCTCAACTAGCAGGCTCGAGGATCACGTTAGTTATTACTTTTTGAATCTCGACTAGGGGGCCCGGGGACCTCACTAGTCATCACTTGTCGAATATCGAATGGCGGGCACGGGGACCTCACCACCCATCACGTTTTCAAATCTTGACTGGCAGGCTCGAGGACCTCGCCAGTCATCACTTGTCGAATTCTGACTGGCAGGCTCAGGGACCTCGCCAGTCATCACTTGTTATTTATCCTGACTGTTGAGCTATAGTTCTCACATGTCATCACTTTCTGTTTATTCAGACTGTTGAGCGAGAGTGCTCACCAGTCATCACTTTTAATTTATATTGAATCCCGAGCTAAAGTGTTCGCTAGTCATCACTTTTTTTATACCGACTGCCGAGCTAGAGTGCCCGGTAGTCATCACTTTTTGTTTATTCCTTCATCGCATCTGGTAGAAGAGTCGATTCTTGGAGAATTGTAAGATATTTAGACAATCGTTAGCGAGCATGACATGTTTCATTTCCCCATATAAAAAAAAATTATTGGAAATTATCATTAAATAATAAAAGAAATAGGCCTCTTATTTGGAAAGTTGTCGACTAACTTGTGCTCTTCATGGCCTTTCACTTTTGCGGGAGTCCCCTTTTTCTCCAAGCTTTATTTTGGCCTAAATGGTGAGACACTTCTAGCTTCACACTCTTCATGTAGGCGAGCACCCACTTTCATGAACCGTTCTTCCTGGCGGTATGGTAGGAGTACGATCAGCTCCCTTACCCATCAAATTCCCTTTCAAGGCTGCCACTTGGTTAATGTGTTGGCCACAAGCTCCTTTATCTCTGTGGTTCCACTCATCTGGTATGTGCGCCTGAGGGGAACATGCCTGTGTAGGGGTCTCGTGTGACGAGGATGGTGATGTCTCTCGCCCTCTAATCGGGGCTTCGTGTCCTATGGTGACTTATGAGCTTGTGCTCAGATTTTGTCACGATTCTCGTCCTTCCGTTCCACCCACTGTGTGGTGCAGGGCCTAGAGTCACGTGGTTGGGGCTTGCATTTTAGCTATGGAAGATGTCTAATCAAGCCTCTATATTTCAACCGGGACTAATCCTGAGCTCGTCTAACCTCATCGTGTGGTTTCTTCCTCGCGACTAAAGGGATACCACAAGCCCGGACGGTGGGAGGCCCCATGGTATCTCCGTAGTTGCTCACATATTGCCCCCAAGGGTTCTTCGGTGATTTTTCCCTTTGTCTTTCGGGGGTGACCCTCATAAGAGAGTGTAGATACCGTATTTTGTCTGGTCCAATATTTTAAAAATATAAATTTTATTTTTGACCCATATACTAGTCTAAGACTATGTGTATGATTTGAAAAATAGCCTAATGCCTAAAAGTAAGAAGATTTTTCCAAGAACTAAAAAATGAAAAGAGCATTAAAGGACTAAAACTAAAAAGTTAAGCCATAAGTTTACCTATAAATAGAGGGGAGGTCTTCACTTGAAAGGGGGGATTTGGAGCGTGAGAAAGAGAAGTGATTTTAGAGAGATAGGTCTTGAGAAAATATGAGACCTTTTTTTTTAAGGGAGAGAAATAGAGATTTCATTTCTATTCATCTTTCATCTTCTCATTTTCTTTCTATTAAGGTAGTTCAAATTTCATGTATTTTAGCTTACAATATATCTTGTTCATTATTATTCATCATCTCTCTTCTTTATACTCATGTAATTGATATTTTTTTGTTTCCTTTTCCATACGTAAGTTGTTTGCTCTTTCTTTATCATTTCTCCTACTCTTAATCTTAAGTTTTTATTTTCATGTATTGTTGATTTTTCTGCAAGTTTGATAATGAGAAGTTTTTATCGTCAACTCAATCAAAGAGGATGAGGATAAAACTTTTGAGGGGTGTAAAATTAACTGAATGTGGATCATCCCTTTAATGGGTTGAAAGTGTACATTTGATAAAAAGATCTCCTACGATAATTTCTCATATATAAAAATGCATAAAATAGATAGTAAAGCCTCTATACAAGATTATGCAATTATCTAAGCTTTGATTTTTTTATGTTCTTATAAGTCTTTTCTTCTTTTCTTTTTAATTTTTGTTCATCATTTTGGTGACACTTTCTTAAACTAGTTACCATCCATGATCATTCCTAGCAATGAAGGAAGAAAGAAAAAATATTAATTAGTGAACTAAGTAGTCCAAAATAAAAAATGGTATATTTATATCCCAAACAAAATTATTTATTTTTCTTTAGTAACACTTGATTAAATTAGTTATCATCCATGATCATTTTTTTGCTATTTGATTAGCATTGAGAGAAGAAATAAAAAATGACAATTAATAAACTATGTAGTCAAAAATAGCATGCTCATGCCAATTATGTATGAAATTAAGCAATTTTTTCATAGATTAATTTATTTACACATGAAAAAATTATTATTAATATATTTAGTAAATAATTATATATATCTTTAAACAAAATGAAATTAAAAAAACAGAGGGTGACATCATCCTTTGTAAAATATTTTTGTACTATTTTTATTTTTAGTCTTTTTTTGTTGTTTGCATTTTATTTATTTTTTTGGTTATTTGTTTTTGTTTATTTTTCTATTTTTAGTAGATATTATTGATTTATTTTAATTTATTTTTGTATATATTTTTTATTATTTCATGTATTGTTTCATTATTTGCACTCTACATATTCTTTTTAAATTTATCATATATATTTATCATCAGAATTGGCATTCATAAATTAAAACCATAACAATTTGATTTAGATTTTGTTAATTTCTTTATTTAGTTTTCACTAAAAAATCCGATGATGGACTTTGAAATTTTTGGGATACTATTTCTCGAACTATCGAGGTGACGAGTTATTTTTAGGATATCGAGAGTAACCCCAATAATGCCTTGATTTAAGAAAAATGTAAAAAAATAAAAATAAATTTTCAATGATCTTTGTACCACCCATTAAAGGTAATATATTTGTTTATTTTTATGATGTACCCAATGGGATATTCAAAATTAAATTTCTATAACATTATTTTAAAAAAATAAATTTGGATAGCATTTGATTAAATTTGGTAACTATTTTTCATAATGGGAGTTATGGGGTGCTAATACCTTCCCCACACGTAAAAGACTCCAGAACCAACTTTAAATTTTCGCAGACCAAAATATTTGATTTTAAATTGGGTGACCAATCATGCCCTAAAATGATTGGTGGCGACTCCGAATTTTTTTTTTCAAAAATGATGTTTCAATCGCCGACTGGAAAAAAACAATTGGTCTAACAATCTTTAGATCGATAGAAAGTCAAGCCAAAATTTCATCGTATGCTATCCTTTTGTGTGGTTCTTTGTTTGTTTATTTGATTCATTATTTTTTTTCTCTAATTCATGCTTGTAGTAGTATATAGTTCCTTTTTTACGAAGTATATTTCTTTACATAATTTTTAATTTCACACATATAGACTATCCCTATACCCGGGCTTTCCCTTTGGATTAGCGAGAATGAGTAGTGAAATGCCTTTGTGGAACTACGGTTCCCGTGAAGGCTCATGAAAGTTCACACTCAGGTCGACCCTTTCAGGATACCATTTGAGGCCCCTTGTTACTCCGTTCGGATAATAGTGAGGACAACCTGAGAGCGTATTAAGAGATTTGAGAGCCCACCCACACATGCATTTTTTTCTTAAAGCCCATCTCATGACCAATGTTTGATAGAAATAGAGATTCTGTTTAATTATGATATCATGGTTAATTTTGTTCATGTATATATGTCCTACGCTCTTTAAACATTTCTTTTCTTTCCCATTGTTTCACTTCTGACTTCATCTTTCTTCTTTGCATAAATGCATCATGTTGCGTAACAGGGATTGTAAAGAAGTATTCAAATCATTCATATTTTAGAGACCATGACTTCTACTCCGAGTGTGATAGAAGATCAAGTTACACTAGTCCAATGGTCAGAGGAAACGTAGACACGAAATTCAGATTGTCTCAAAAAGGAGGATGTCGTTCTTCTACCTTCAATCACTAAAATAAAGTTCTCACACACTGACTTGGAGAGGTTGAAGAAGATATAGGAGGATTTTTCACCAGAGCAAACAAATGTGTTCGCCGACAAATATGGTCACATCACTAATCTTCTGTATATTACAATCAAAGTTCTCATTCTTAAGGCTTTAATGCATTTTTGGGGCCCTCTGTACATATTTTTCACGTTCGGAACAATTGATCTTACTCCTACAATTGAAGAATATCAAGCCCTACTGAACGTCCTACTGCAAAGCATGGATAAAGTTTATAATTACGAAAAAAATCTCACATTGAAGAGAGCTTTATCCAAGCTCTTGGGTACTATCCATGCATGTGAGATTGAGAAAAGGTTGAAAGTTAAAGGGGGGAATGAGTGTGTGCCATTGGATCACCTCCTAGATCTCACCCAAAATCTCTTGAAGGAAGAAAATGGTATGACTCTTTATGCTCTGTGTATATATGGCATTGTGTTGTTTCCAAAGATTCAAGGTTATGTGGATGATAAAGTGATAAAGATGTTCCTGCAAGTTGAACATGGTGTTAACCCTGTTATCTCAATTCTAGCTAAGACTTTTCGTTCCTTAAATCACATACGAGTGCTTGGAAAAGAGAAGTTCATCGGCTTTCCATCTCTTTTGTGTATTTGGATTCTTAGCAATCTAAGATGTCCACTAGATTTTAAATGTCCTCAAGTTAAGTTTTCAAGTCTATGTATGAAGTCAATAATCCCCATTGCAGAATTTGGAATAGCCAAATGGAATCCGCAGTTTCCCACAAAGGAGTGTGGCTCTCACACCTATCAAAGTTGAAAGATAAGGATGTTATTTGAAAAGCCCAATGGATGCCCTTGACATCAATGATCTACAGATGTGACGACTATCAATGGCTACCGCTCCCAGGACCATGGGCTTGTACTAGTTATGCTCCTCTCATGGTACTCCGTCAATTATACATGAGACGGTTTGTCCCTGCTACGTACGTATTAAGGAGCATTGAGATCAGTTATGATTCTCAAGATATTGAACAAAAGTTGTAGCAGCTAATTGGAGCTTGGAAAACAACGATAAGGGTGCAAAATGAGAAGAATCACATGAATTGCACAAAGGAGTATTAAATGTGGCTTGAGAGCAGAGACAAAGTAATTATTGCCTTACTAGTTGAGGATTTATAATCACACAAGTTACCAGAATCTCATCAGGAGATTGTTAAAAATGAGGAGCAGGATGAGTTATATGAGGAGCATGAAAAGAATTTAGCGCTCTTAGAAGAAAATAGACATCTAATAGTCGAGACAAATTTGTCTGGCAAACACAAGAGCGAAGTTGAAAAACAACTCAGAGATTTGGGAAACAAGGTTAAGGGTCGAGAATATCTGAAGCAGAAAAACTTAGAGTTAGGAACTGACACTCATCAGATTGAACAACAAAATTCAAAATATGGCAGAGGATAATGAGAATTTGTCATGGGTAATCTATGAATAAGAGGATCGAATCATAAAGCTAGAAACGAATAATAAGCTTTTACAAGAAGCTTTAGAAGAGGTTAAGGGGGTAGTCGATAAGACTAATGCATACATCGTTGAGTTAGAAAAACAATATGATTCATTACGATGAATCACTGATAATTTACAAGTTGATTTAGAGAATCAAAATGTTAAAAGGACGAGTCACCGAATGATAGTGAAAAATTATTAAAAGTCATTGCAAGCCTTGAGCACCAAGTTAGAGCGTATATGAACATGGCAGAGAAATTGGCAAGAAATAACGATGAAAATGTTGACGCACTGAGATATGATTACCAATTACTGCAACAAGAGCACGACTTCATTCGACAACGATTAGGGCACGCTACGGAATGGCTTAAAGGCGTGGCTGTGAGAGTGAGCAATTTGGCGGAACAAGAATCATTTTTTAAAAAAAGTGTTTTGCCCATCCATCCTGATGGGGAGAACTTGTCTAAGTTTTTGGAAGAAATTAACAGAGATTTGGGTCATTTTGGTCATTTTGTATAAACTCATATTGCAGAGTAGTATAGTTGACTTCTACATACTCAAATGTAGTGAATGGCTCTACTAATTGAATGAAATTGAGTACTTTTGGACTTTCACTTTGCGCAATATCATTTCTCATGCATAAATTCACTTTCATTATTATTATTGTTATTATTATTTATTCTTCTTCATGAGCAAAATCTACCATCTCATTGTTTTTTTTGTTTAAGAAAACTTTTCAAAGATAGCCCATTAACTCCGACATCCCTATCGAACACGAGCTCAAGTTAGGATCCTGGACGAGCAAGAAAGAGAGCAATCGTGAGAGAAAATGGAAGAAGAAATTAGGGAGCTGAAAGAGCAAATGGCTAGAGTCCTGGAACTCCTCGCCGCGAGTAAGGGAAAAGCCTGTCTTGAAAATCCGCAAGTGGCTTAATCATCACAAAATAAACTGCCAAACGATACTCCACCTTAACCTCCTGGGTTCACTCCAACCTTTGTCATCAGACCGACCACTTTCAGCATGCTTCACCACCAATAAATATCCAGCACTATCCATTTCTAAATGTCCAGGAAATGATGCAGATATGAAAATTTAGGTACAACGCATCCACAATGGCACATGAGCCAATCATCATACCCGATGTTGATGACTCAAAGGGGAAGAAGCGGCCTGTTACTAAACTAAGCGAAGACCCACTGTCGAAACATAAGCTGGACTTTTTAGAGGAAAGATTGTGTGCCATTGATGCCACCCAATTACGTTTGGTCCCAGATGTAACCATCCCACACAAATTCAAACCACCTGAGTTTGAAAAATATTATGGTAGTACATGCCCGAGAAGTCGCCTTATTATGTACTGCAGAAATATGGTTGTTTGTCCGAATGATGATAAGCTGCTGATTAATTTCTTTCAAGAGAGCTTGACGTTGGCCACATCTCACTCGTATATCCAATTGGATAACCAACATATTCGGAGGTGGAAAGATTTAGCTGATGCTTTCTTAATACAATACAAGTACAACATAGTCCTGGCTCATGATCGTCTAGAATTACAAAGGATGGAGAAAATTCCTACTGAAGGCTTTAAGGAATATGCGTAAAGGTGGATGGAATTAGCTACTCAGGTACACCCTCTTATAAGAAAAGTATATGGTTGTAGTGTTTATCAACACCTTGCGATCTCCATTCCATGATAGGATGATTGGAAACGCTTCAAACAACTTCTACGACATTATAGTGATGGTGAAAGGATTGAGTATGAGATAAAGAATGGAAGAATTTTGGAAGTTGTATCACATACATCATCCGTAAAAAAGGGTCGTCGTTAAAGCAGAAAGAAGGAGATGTAGAGACGATCAATTTTGGGTAGCCATCACAAGCTGCGAACCTGAGGCCGGGATTTCCAAAGTATGGTGATGGGCCTAAATATGTGGCAAATACCTCACAAATTCTGTACAATTATCACTCTTAACAATCAGCATTTCAAAACAACCTGAGACCTGGTTTCAGACCACCGACTCACCAGTAAAATGTTGGTCATGCTGATAAACCTCTGAAGGGAAATAGAAATAATCAACATTCTGTCCAATATGATCCAATCCCCATGTCATATACAGAACTCTTACCACAATTGATACGGAATAATCAATTGGTGCCACTTCCTTATGAACATCTACAACCACCATACCCAAGGTGGTATGATCTGACTGCTCGCTACAATTATCATGATGGGGCACTGGGACATTCGACTGAGAATTGCACGACATTAAAAGGTAGAGTATAGGAATTGATCAAGGCTGGATGGTTGAATTTCAAAAAGGCTAATGGGAACCCACATATCAATTCCAACCCTCTACCAAATCATGGGAATCCTACCGTAAATGCAATTGAGGAATATTTTTCATATGGAAAGAATGATGTGGAAGATGTGAGCACGTCAATGGAAATACTTTTCCATCTTTTTTCTAAAGCAGGGTACATCTACCCAACACGCTCAGAGGATGAAGGCGTTTCTAGGAAGCATATGCATGACTTTGATTGTTTGTTTCATAAGAATGTGACGGGGCATACAATTGAGGAATGTGCAAATTTTAAAATGGAAGTGCAAGAGTTGATGGATGCAAAGATACTTACAATAAGTCATAAAATAGAAAGGGAATACCAGGAAGATAACTCTTTAGTTCTCATGATAACTGAAGTTAATGTTGAAGTGTCGTCCTATATCCTAAAATCTCTCACAACATTATAAGGAAAAGTCAACTCACATCACTACATCTTATGCTCTGATGCCAATCACCATCCAAATATCGGGTGCGTTTGGTTACAAGGATTCAAGAGCAGTACCATGGACATACGGATATGAGGTCATTATAAGCGGTAATGACAAAACTCAAGCGCTAAATCCGTCAGACCTCGATCTCCCCATAACTAATATTTTGGGAGTAGGTGGGATGACGAGGAGTGGTAGATGCTACACGCCATAAGATTTGAAAACGGATTAAAGTGATGAGTTTGAAAGGCAATAGAAAGGGAAAGCCAAAGAAGGCGACAATGGTCATGAGTTCCAAGGAAAAATGCATGGTGGCCAAGTGAGAGACCCGAATATAATAAGAGGTATAGAGAAAGAAAGAGCAGTGTTTGAAGAAGAAATATAGGAATTTTTAAAGCTCATCAAGCAAAGCGAGTATAAGGTGATAGAACAACTTAATAGCTTCCCTGCTCGCACATCTTTACTATCACTCTTTCTAAATTCTAAACCACATTGCCAAACATTATTGAAGGTTTTGAATCAAACATATGTCTGTCATGACATTACGGTGGAAAAGTTGAGTGGCATTATGGGAAATATTACCGCACCAAATTTTATCACTTTCACAGATGATGAAATCCCTGCCGTTGGTACTGGACACACTAGAGCTTTACATATATCCGTGAAACGTAGAGATTATGTTGTTGCAAAAGTATTGATTGATAATGACTCGTCTCTAAATGTAATGCCAAGATCCATACTAGCAAAGCTCCCTATGGACGCGTCACATATGCGACCGAGCATGATGATAGTAAGGCCATTCAACAGTACCCGAACAGAAGTAGTCGGAGACATAGACATATAAATTCAAATCGGGCCATGCCTATTCAATATTTTTTTCCAAGTGATGGACATAAATCCAACGTACAGTTTTCTTTTAGGTTGACCATGGACTCACTCTGCCGGGGCAGTACCATCTTCCTTACATCAGAAGATGAAATTTATAATGGATCATAAACTCATTTGTATATATGGAGAAGAAGATTTATTAGTATCCAAGCCGGCTACCATGCCATATGTTGAGACAGCAGAAGAAGCATTAGAGTGCTCATTTCGATCATTTGAGATTGTGAACACCGCATTTGTTGCTAGTGGGAAACTCGCTCCAACATCAAGCCTATCAAAAGCATTTCAGATGGTGGCAAAGTTGATGATAAAATGAGGATACAAGCTAGGCAAAGGACTTAGGGGTAAGTATCAAGGCATAAATAAGTTAATCGAATGGGAAAAGAATGAACAAATGTTTGAGCTTGGATATAGACCGAACAAGGCTGATAGAGGGAGAGTGGAAGCTCAAAAGAAAGAAAAGAGGATTGCTAGGCTTGAAAATAACGAATTCGATATGGAAATGACGATCATATACCATATTTCTGAATGCTTCAGAAGTTGGAGAATTCCATTCGAAGAACCAGTTATAGTAGAGCAGTATGACCTTGAAAATGAAATCGCCCAACTTTCAATATCTGTAATCTTGGGAAAATCATCAAGTGCAAGTATAGAGGACTTGGTTTCTCGATACAATTCAGATCAAGAGCTTAACAATTTGGATGTCATCGAGCTACCAGTGTTTTTTGGCAATTTTCAAAATTTTAATGATTCTATCCAATGCCTTAAGAATTTCGTTGTTATAGGCCTATATTCTTGTCTAAAAACTTGTTTCGTGTCCTTTTCCTAAAGATAAATACAATTCCAGTTTTTTTTGTTCTTTCTTTTAACTTTTTCCAATTCTAAAATGTTGTTCATACGCATGCATTTTTTATTTTCTTTTCTCACCTTCCTTTCATCCAATAATCTGATTCAGGTTCGAGAACGGTGATTTTGAAAACAATAGCATAAGCAATAACTTTGAGAATCTCATTCTTAGCGTAGAGTCAGATGAAAGGGACGAGGATAATTTCGAACCATATTCGGAAATGTTAAGAATGGTAGAATAAGATGATAAAATAACTCAAACATATCAAGAGTTAACGGAGGTGATAAATTTGGGATTGGATGGAGAGGTGAAAAAAGTCCAAATCGACACTTCTATGACAAGCCTAAGCAGCCGACAATTAATTAACTTACTCAGAGAGTATATTGACATTTTGCATGGTCTTACCAAGATATGCCAGGTCTAAACACTGACGTCATCATTCATCATTTTCCACTTATGCCCGAAAGTAAACCAGTGCGATAAAAGTTACGAAAAATGAAACCAGACATGCTGGTATAGATCAAAGAAGAAGTTAAAAAGCAAGTAGATGCGGGTTTTCTAAAAGTAGCAAAATATCCTGAATAGGTTGCTAGTATAGTCTGAGTGCCAAAGAAAAATGAGAAAGTAAGGGTGTGCGTCGATTATAAAAACTTAAATCGGGCAAGCCCTAAGGACAATTTTCCATTACCCCATATCGATGTCTTAGTAGATAACACTGCAGGTTATTCAACCTTCTCTTTCATGGATTGTTTTTCGGGGTATAACAAAATCAAAATGGCTCCTGAAAACTGTGAAAAGATCACTTTTATAACTTTGTGGTGTACATTTTTTTTATAAGGTTATGCCATTTGGTCTAAAGAATGCAGGGGCGACTTACCAACGGGCAATGGTATCACTGTTTCATGATATGATGCATAAAGAAATCAAAGTGTACGTTAATGATATGATTGCCAAATCTCGTCAAGGGGAAGATCACACTGTCACTATGTAGAAACTATTTGAACGGATGAGAATGTTCCAGTTAAAGCTTAACCCGACAAATTGTACATTCGCAACATCTTTAGGGAAACTACTTAGTTTTTTGGTGAGCAAGGAAGGAATAAAGGTTGAGTCTGACAAGGTTCGAACCATCATTGATATGCCACCACCTCAAACTCAGAAGGAAGTTAAAGGTTTTTTTGGGAGATTAAATTACATATCCCGTTTCATCTTACAGCTAACTGTAACTTGTGAACCTATCTTTAAACTTCTCCGTAAAAGTGATACAGAAGGATGGAATGATTATTACCAAATTTCTTTTGAGAAGATCAAACAATACTTGTAAAATCCGCCTATACTTGTTCCTCCAACTCCAAGGCGTCCACTCATTTTGTATCTTACAGTAACAGAAAAATTCATGGGTTGCGTACTTGGTCAACACGACGCCTCTAGAAGGAAAGAACAAGCAATATACTATTTAAGCAAAAGGTTCACAAATTATGAGGTTAATTATTCAATGTTGGAGAAAACGTGTTGTGCATTATCCTGGGTTGCTCATCAGCTTAGACAGTACATGTTATACCACACCACTTGGTAAATTTTAAAGATGGATCCAATCAAGTATATCTTTGAAAAGCCATTACTCTGAGGGCAAATTGCTAAATGGTAAATGTTGCTCACGGAATATGATATTGTCTATGTCACGAGAATGTCAATTAAAAGAAGTGTACTTGCTGATTATCTAGTAGATCAACAAGTGTAAGATTATGAGCCTATGAAGTTTGATTTTTCTGACGAGAACATATCAGTCATATTAAAAAATGAAGGATAATCTACGGATCCAGAATTGTGGAAAATGTACTTGATGGCGCATCTAATGATGTAGGACATGGAATTGGGCAATCCTCATATCTCCTAAAGAAAAGTTTTTCCCATTCACGGAAAAAACTATGCTTTGACTGTACAAACAATGTGGCAGAATATGAGGTATGTTCTATGAGAATTCAAGCAACTTCTGATATGAAGATAAGAAAGTTTCGGATGTACGGAGATTCGTTATTGGTGATACGACAACTAAATGGGGAATGGGAAGCTAGAAACTCCAAGCTAGTACCTTACAACAAATATGTAACTAAGTTAAACCAAAATTTTGAAGTGATCTCATTTAATCATATACCCAGAGAGGATAATCAAATTGCAGATGCACTGGCAACTCTAGCGTCCATGTTTGCCACAGACTTTAAGGAAGAAGTGCAACCCATAAAAATTGAGAAGCGATATTTTTCTGCTCACTGTATGAGCATTGAAGAAGAGCTAGTCATAAGACCATGATATTATGACATCAGACAGTATATAAAAAATGGGGAATATCCATCCAAAGCTTCTGATAATGATAAACGCATTATTAGAAGATTGTCCATAGGTTTCTTCTTGAATGGTGAAATACTCTACAAAAGAAACCATGATATGGTGCTCTTAAGATATGTTGATGCAAGAGAAGCGAATCAAATCATAGAGGAAGTTCACGAAGAAATTTATGGTCTTCATGCTAATGGACATATGATGGCCAAACGAATCTTGAGAGCAGGATAATTGGTTAACTCCAGAATCTGACTGCATCAAGTACACCAAGAAAGCTAATAAATGTCAAATTTATGCTGATAAAATTCATGTACCGGCATCCCCTTCACATGTCATGGCCGCACGTTGGCCGTTCTCTATGTGGGGCATGGACGTCATTGATCTCATCACACCAAAATCCTCTAACGGGCATCATTTCATTTTGGTCTCTATAAATTATTTTACCAAATGGGTGGAGGCATATTCTTATTTTCGTGTAACCAGAAGTGCGGTTGTTAAGTTCATTAAAAAAGAAATAATTTGCCGATATGGTATACCTGGAAGGATCATCACAGATAATGGAACAAATTTATATAATAAGATGATGAAAAATTATGTGAGCAATTCAAAATTAAGCATCATTCATCTCCTTATCGTCCGAAAATGAATGGAGCAGTGGAAGCAACCAATAAGAGTATAAAACTGATCATAGAGAAGATGACAGAGGTTTATAATGATTGGCATGAGATCCTCCCGTTTGCACTACCTGGGTATCGTACATCAGTCCGAACATCAACTAGGGTAACACCATTCTCTTTGATATATGGCATGGAAGCGGTCCTTCCAATTGAGGTGGAAATTCCCTCTCTCAGAGTGTTAATGGATGCGAAATTAGAAGAAGCGGAGTGGGTACAAACACGAAATGAGTAATTGAATTTTCATCGAGGAAAAAAGATTGACTGCCTTATGTAAAGGGCAGTTATATCAAAGAAAAATTATGCACACATATGACAAAAAATTGCGTCCCTGATGTTTTCGAGAAGGAGACTTGGTGTTGAAAAAGATATCACATATCAAAAGGATTACCGGGGGAAGTGGACCCCAAATTACGAACGACCTTTCATTGTCAAGAAGGTCTTCTCTGGAGGAGATCTCATGCTAACAAACATAGATAGAGACGATTTACTGCATACAGTTAATTCTGACATAGTCAAGAAGTACTTCATTTGACCGCTCTAAGTATGGGAAAAATGAAGCTGGGAAAAAATGTTTTTAAAAAAAGCTTTCTTGAATACTGGAGAAGTTATTATTTCATATGTTTTTTTTTCAAATCCTTGTTTGTAAACATTATTCATCATCAATGAAGAGCCTTTTTTCTTTCTTAGTTGACAAATACATGTACTTCATCTTCTCGTTATTTCCATTATTTCTTATTCCTCTCAATTCTAAGATATCATTAATTACTCTTGAAATAACTCAGAAGCATAAACTTGGTTAGGTGAAAGCTAATTAAAAAAAAAAGAATAGGAACTAAGAAAGGCGGTCTGAATGCGAGGTGAAATCTGAAAAGTCACCACGAGAAAGTTGGGAAGCACATGACGAAGGCTAAAGCACGATTGGACGATTGCAATTAAAGTACAAAAATAATGAAAAATATGGAGAAATTATTCATTTTTCTTCATCATTGACGTCAAGCCGAATACTGGGACACAAAACAATGAATAAGGATGCATCATTTTCTTGAAAATATGCTCGATACTTCATTGCGAGTCCATGACCCTAGGCCATGTGATTGATTTGAAGGATGAAGGATATGGCGACATTAGTCAACTTTCAAAAAAATCATCAAATAATTTTCTTACAAATGTTCACAATCATGCATAGCATGCATGCACTCAAAATCACTATTTTGCATTTATATTCAATAATTACAATGCATAGACATGCATCATATTTATCTGTTTTGATCCAATTCAAGTGCATGAATCATTTAAATATATTCTTTCGAAATCCACACATGACTTTCCAACATTTAAAGCATGCATTAGTCTAGCTCTTGTACCATATGAAACTTGTAAAAATAAGATCAAATATCAATTCAACATCTTCAGTTAAATCGAACTTGAATTGAGTCGAGGTCGAAGCCTGCGTCTATCTAGGTCTATTTCCTTTCAAATATCTCGATTAAATGAAACCTGACTTTGTCGCGGTCGAAACCCGGTGTCAGCGCCTGTTCCATTTCAATTAATATAGTTAAATTGAACCTGCATCGAGTCAAAGTCAAAACCTGCGTCTATCCAGGTCCACGTCCTTTCTTTATCTTAGGTTAAATCGAACCCGACTTTGTCGCAGTCGAAGCTCGGTGTCAGCACCTGATCCGTTTCAATTAATAGGTTTAAATCAAACCTGAATTGAGTCGAGGTCAATCCTTAAGTCTATACAGGTCCATTTCATAATTTCTGTCATTTCATAGAACCCGAATAAATTGAGATTTCTATTCCCCTTATCTATATAGTCTTTTCTCTATCAAAATACCTATCTACACATTTATACACCTTTTATGTTTAGAAGCGTGAACAATGGGTGGCAGTAGTAGATACCATATTTTGTTTGGTCCAATAATTTAAAATAACAAATTTTATTTTTTGGCTAATATACTAGTCTAAGACTATGTGTATGATTTAAAAAATAGCCCAACGCATAAAAGTAAGAAGATTTGTCCAAGAACTAAAAAATAAAAAGAAAACAAAAGGACTAAAGAATTAAAAGTGAAGCCATAAGTTTGCTTGTAAATAGAGGGGTCTTCATTTGACGGGGGGATTTTGAGAGTGAGAAAGAGAACGGATTTTAGAGAGAGAAAGAGATGTCTTGAGAAAATATGAGACTTTTTTTAAAAAAGGGAGAGAAATAGAACTTTCATTTCTATTCATATTCTCTTATTCTTTCTATTAAGGTAGTTTAAATTTCTTGCATTTTAACTTACAATAATTCTTGTTCATTGTTTTTTTCTTTTTAGTGACACCTGTTTAAATTAGTTACTATCTATGATCATTCTTTTGCTATTTGATTAACATTGAGAGAATAAATGAAAAATGATAATTAATAGACTATGTAGTCAAAAATAGCATGCTCATGCCACTTATGTGAAATTAAATATTATTTTCATAGATTAATTTATTTACACATGAAAAAATTTAATATTAATTTATTTATTAAATAATTACATATATCTTTAAAAAATGAAATTAAAAAACATACAGAGGGTGACATCACCGTCTGTAATATTTTTTGTACTTTATTATTTTTTAGTGTTTTTGTTTGCATTTGATTTCTTTTTTTGTTTTTATTTCTTTTTTCGATTTTTTAGTAGATATTATTAGTTTGTTTTAATTTATTTTTATTATTTCATGTATTGTTGCATTATTTTTACTCTACATATTCTTTTTAAATTTATCATTCATATTTATCATCTCTATCATTTCTTTCAATTATTCTTTCTTTTTCTTTATAGTTGTTATCTATTCTTATTTATTTATGTATTATTGTCATATCGTCACGATTGTATATGATTATATTTCATTCTTTTATCATTAGAATTGGCGTTCATAAATTAAAACCATAACAATTTGATTTAAATTTTGTTAATTTTTTATTTAGTTTTCACTAAAAAAATCCAATGACGGACTTTAGAATTTTTGGGATACCAATTTTTTTTAACTATCAAGGTGAAGAGTTATTTTTAAGATACGGAGAGTAACTCTAATAATGCTTTGATTTAAGAAAAATATAAAAAAAATATAAATTTTTTTTAATAATCTTTGTAGTACCCATTGAAGGTCATTTATTTGCTCATTGTTATGATACAAAATGTACCAAATGAGACATTCAAAATTGAATTTCTATAACATTATTTTAAAAAATAATTTGGATAGCATTTGATTAAATTTGGTAACCATTTTTCATATGGGAGTTGTGGGGTGCTAATACCTTCCCCACACGCAAATGACTCTCAAACCAACTTTAAATTTTCATAGATCAAAATAATTTATTTTAAAATTGGGTGACCAATCACGCCCTAAAATGATTGGTGGCGACTCCGAATTTTTTTTCAAAAATAATTTTTCAATCGCCACTCCACGTCGCATGCACGTTACGACAGAGAGGAGTCTAGCACTTCATAACCTGGATTTGTATTGGTTCTTATTTCCTCGAGAGATGACACTCACCCCTAGTTGGGAGGTCGTCCCGCTTTTCCATGGGTAGTTTCCCCCGAAGCTCCAGAAGCACATGGCAACTTTTCCAGTGATCTCTTTAGTTGTGGGAAGGGATCATTCCCGTAAAAGAGACTATTGTGACTTGCACAAGATCTGGCAGATCATTCCCGTGAAAGAGACTATTGTGACTTGCACAAGATCTGGTACATCTTTCCTTTCCTCCCGAGTTATCTCAGAGAGATTACAACCACCGCATCTTTCTTCCTTTGTTGGATAGTCCTGAGGGAGGTAGGAGGTTCCTTCCCCAGTAGAGAGACGAGTTGGTCTACCTCTTCATCCCGAACTCTGTCGACGTAGAAAGTGGGTCCCATTTTCTCCTTACAAGAAGAGAAAAGGCTTGTAATGCTTCTACGGGGATGGCTTTATAGTCTTCCCCACAGATGGTGCCAACTATTTCAGCCAAAAACTTTAACAATACGCGAGTAGTGCCTTCTACCTGAAGGTGTCCGCGACAGTAATGCAGTACATGCTCTCTCCTCCCGACGGTGCATGTGCTTTTCCTCTCAACTAAAGCTTCCCTCGATCTCAACGTCTGCAAAACACAAATGGTCAATATTTTGGCATTATTTCTGTTAGGGAGAGTAGGCATATATTTTTGTGTTAAGTTTTAGGTATATTTATACCTGAGTCCTTGTGTAGGAGGATGCGTGCCGAAGAAGCCTTCAAAGACGTGTTGGGGAAGTTTCCCGGGATAGAAATCTATCTTGACTAGGCTGATTAGATGGAAAGAAGGTGACCTTTGACATAAAGCTGGCATATGTTAAGTGTCGATGTGCCTATGAGGTGCCCTGGCGGAG
The DNA here is from genome assembly GCA_003255025.1 of Datisca glomerata. NCBI lineage: Eukaryota > Viridiplantae > Streptophyta > Magnoliopsida > Cucurbitales > Datiscaceae > Datisca > Datisca glomerata. The sequence goes on along the minus strand of QANY01006426.1, from coordinate 773,557 downwards.
ACTATCCTGCTACTCTGCCGTGATGATTCGACCGGTGGGATGCTCAGGCTTAGAAGGGAGTGTCACCTAGAGTGTTGGTTTCTGCAAAAAATGATGACCCTATGCTCGGTACTATCTGAGTTCTCTTCATGGACTTTTTTTCTTGTGCATGCTCGGGTCTGTGCAACCCGACCTTCCCTATGGTTGATCAATCGAGGTCGATGCTGCTCCTTTCTTGACATCGGGAGCTTTTTAATATGGCGTGACACGCGTCGTTGCATCATTGATGGTTGAGAAGATACCCATAATAGCTAATATGATAAAAATTGTTGTAGAAGATCACTTTTGCGATATTAAAACTTATGATTCTTTAGAACTTTGTTTGACTAATTTCTAGGAGTCAAGTTTACAAGATGATCAAGTTATTACCAGTGTTGTTATCTTTTTGCTTTTATGGAGGAAATTAATACCAATGGATGAAAAGTAAGATTTGAGGAATTGGAGATTCATAAAGAGAATGATAAAAACGATTCGTGGAAATTAGAGTTTAAACCATTACCAACTAAAGTTGATTATGCATTTCTTGATAAAATAAGACTTATCCTGTAATGATATCTTCGACATTAACTCAAGAACCTGAGATGAAATTGTTATATGTTTTTAAAACACATAAAGCAGCAATAAGATGAACACTAAAGGACCTTAAAGGTATCAGTCTACTAATATACAACCACAATTTATTTGGAAAATAATGCTAGACCCTCGGCAATTACCATCAAGTAGGCTGAACCCTAATATGAAAGAAGTTATGAGAGAAGTATTAAAATTACTTGACCTTGCAATAATATATCCTATATTAGATAGTGACGGGTAAGCCATACTCAAGAAGTTCAAAGGAAGTCTTCTTTGATAGTTATTAACAATGAAATTGGAGAATTAGTTCCTACTAAAGCCACCTCAAGTTGGCATATGTACACGGTACATTTGCATATAGGAGAATCCCGTTCTATGTTATGTAATGCATCAACCACATTCCAAAGATGCATGCTTGGTAATTTACTGATATTGTTGAATGATTTTTGGAAATATTAATGGATGACTTGTCAATATTTGGGGACACTTTTGATGGTTGACTAGAGAACTCATAAAATGTATTAAGCTAATGGGAAAAAAGATTGTTATTAAATCCGAAAAAAATGTCATTTCATGCTTACATCAGGAATCACCTTAGGACATGTAATCGTCTTAGAACATGTAATCTTGACAAAAGCCAAATTGATTCAATATTTATCGGCACCGAAATTGTGAGAGATGTGCGATCATTTTTTAGGTCGCTTGAGATTTTATCAAAGATTCATTAAGGAATTAAGTATCCTATCTAGATCTTTGTATTCTATTGAGAGAAGTGAGATTTGAATGGGCTAAAAGATTGTCAAGAAGCATTTCAAACTTTGAAATAACTACTCATTAGTGCACCTATCATGTAACCACTTATTGGAGTTTACCTTTTGAGTTAATCTGTGATGCTAGTGGTTTTGCAATGAGAGCTGTATAAGAACAAAGAAAAGAAGGTAAACCAATGAAATTTTTTATGCGAGTAGAATTCTTAACTGTGCTCAAGATGAATTATAGTACTACTGAAAGATAATTACTAGCTATGGTGTTTGCTCTATATAACTTTTGATAATATCTCAAAGGCCATCTATTCTTGTCGAAATTTATCATCATGTTACTTTGAAGTACTTATATACACTTTGAACTCTTAACAGAGGAGAAATTTTTTATTTTCTTTTTTACCCCTTATGCCTCTCAAAATATCATACAAATTAAGTATTTTACTTAATTTTCATTTACTTTATTTATATAATACAATTTTATAAATAGTTTGCAAACTGAAAATTTATAATATTGTGTAGTTAGAAATGTAAATGCCTGTAAATCTAGACTATATTAAAATGATCTTGAATGGGTGAAATTTTTTATTTTTAATCCCATTAAAAATATCATACATTTTTTAAAATAGTTTGCAAATTAAAAATTTGTAATATTGTGTAATTAGGAACGTGTTTGTCCATACATATTAATTTGAGATATTTTTTTATACAAGGAATATTTTTTAGTTAATAATAATTTATTCATCAATAATTTTTAAATTTTAAATTATGTAATATTTATGTTATAATCAACATGAAAATTCATGAAAATCAATTTAGAAAAATACATTACTATATTTTGTAACAATCTATTAATGATATAAATATTTCTTAGAAATGTGACCATGGTAAAATAATTTTATTGGGTTGATATGTACTTGTTCAAGTATTGCGTAGATCAAATCTTTATAAGAGGTCATTAACATAATAGCTTTCTGTCGTTCTGAAGCACGGGGGATCATTTTTCTTCCGAGAAAGCCGCTACAAAGAGTTTTATGTGGATTTTACTTGCCTAGTTTGTTTACGGACACTCATGCTTTCTGCAATTGAGAGATATGACTAACAGATATATGATGCCTTGTCACTGAAACCTTTGATCGATTGTTAGAAAATTGATTTTACGGGATCATTCCCATCATCTTTTGGTTTTATCTATTTTAATTGACGTTAATGATGTTTCAAAATGGATGAAAGCCATCCCATGTAAAAGTAACGATTCCAAGCTAGTGTGGAGGTTTCTTAAAGAAACCATCCTTTCAACATTTGGTATCCCTCGTCTTATCATTAGTGTTGGAGGTAAACACTTTTGTAACAAATCATTTGACATTTGTTAGAAAATATGGAGTCACAATAAGGTAACCACCCGCTATCATCCTCAAACATATGGACAAGTTGAATTAGCAAATAGGGTGATAAGACGAATCTTGAAAAACATGTTAACTCAAATAGAAAATATTGGTCTCATAAACCAAATAATGTGTTTTGGGCATTGTTTGCCCGTGCTGGTTCGTTGGAATATTGAGGAAGGCTTCAAAGATTCACACTTCAAAGGTATAATTTTTTTTTGCCTTATGTTTCAATGAACATGAAGGTAGTTGTCAATTCGATCTCAAAACGATCGATTAAGCTCTTCAAGACCCTTTCTTCTATATCAAATCCTTCAGTTCAAATTATCCGACAAGGTTTAGCCTAAGTGATGAAAGTCTTAGACTCAACGGTTTTCTTCCTTCTAGGTCTTGAGTTCGAATTATCTTGAACGAAAATAATTTTTTTGGGGCATGCTTCTTGATGTTAAAGCTACTTATTTACCTTGACCCATGTAGAAAAACTTCTGAGAGGACACGATGCACGAGTCCGGGGAGATCAGTCGGGTGTGCAAACCCAAACACCTATCATTTTGAAATAAATATAGGAAGTTGTTAAAGCTCGAGGTGAAGTCCTGGTTGAGGTTCTTATCATGACAAGGATGGTGATGCAGAAGTTCTAAGCATGCAGTCGATTGTGATTTCAATATATGTGATGGTTTGGCAAGAAGATTATTAAAGTATAGATTTTAATATTGAGATATACATATTACAACATTATGAGTAAATGAAAGGCTGGCCTTAGATTATCCAAGGAGCCATCAGAGTCAAGGAGCCATCAGAGTCACCATCCATTATTACCCTTTCATATTTGTATACCGTTTGATTATAGTGAAGAGACACAATTTCACCAATGAAGGTTACGTTTCAAGTGACTATTCTAAGGTTGAAAAAGAGTGACTATTCAAGTTTGGCTATTTCAACTTTTAAATATAGTATGACATGAAATAATATTATCATTATAGATTTATTGGTTCTTCAATTTCCTTCATATAATATGAGAAACATGGCTGCTTATAAATAGGAGTCATATAGAGATCAATAAATAATACAAGTGTAGAGATGACACTTAATAGTAAGCGAAATATACAAGTTTTTCTTCAACTTTTGGTTGTGTTTTCCTTTGTGGAGAGCGAAGCCAGAAAGGAATACAGCTATTTCAAACTTAACCTATTATGGCCTAATAGCTATTGTAACCAGGGTTTCAAGCTTTGCAAAGAACCAATTCCACAAGATTTCAAAGTTCATGGCTTCTGGCCATACAACGCTAATAACAGCCATGCTCAACCATGTAATAATGGTTTCTCCTTTTCAAAATCTCAAGTAAGTTAACTGCTATAGCTGTCTTATAAAGTTAATTTTGTGGCCAAACATCGACAAAAATCGTAAATAACCTAAAGGAACCAAAGATAATTCCCCACCACCGCAATTCCGCAATTAGAAACACAAAATACTCTTTCAATCATTAACCCGGAACCCGATTGCACACAATCAATCTTAAGTAAGACTTTACCAAATATTAATTATATTACCATGTGGTAGCTCCTTCTTACATTGAGTGTCAATCCCTAGGATATCCCATTTCACTCGGCACTATACCTTGTTTCCATGTGATATCCGCTATTTGATAGAGCGATCAGATCCATTACCATGTGTCGCAACGTGCATGCGACGCAGAACGGCGATTGAAAAATCATTTTTGAAAAAAAAAATTCAGAGTCGCCACCAATCATTTTAGGGCGTGATTGATCACTCAATTTTAAAATCAAATATTTTAGTCTGTGAAAATTTAAAGTTGGTTCGCGAGTCATTTGCGTGTGGGGAAGGTATTAGTACCCCACAACGCCCATTATAAAAAATGGTTACCAAATTTAATCACATACTATCCAAATTATTGTTTAAAATAATGTTATAGAAATTCAATTTTGAATGTCCCATTTGGTACATTTTGCATCATAAAAATGAGCAAATAAATTATCTTCAACGGGTCGTACAAAGACCATTAAAAATTAATTTTTTTAAACCAAAGCGTTATTGAAGTTACTCTCGTTATCCTAAAAGTAACTTCTCACCTCGGTAGTTAGAGAAATTTGGTATCCCAAAAATTCTAAACTCCGTCATCGGATTTTTTTGTGCAAACTAAATAAAGAAATTAACAAAATTTAAATCTATTATGGTTTTAATTTACGAGCATCAATTCTAATGATAAAAGAAGAAAATAATAATCACATACAACCATGACATATGACAATAATACATAAATAAATAAGAAGAGATAACAACTATAAAGAAAAAGAAAGAATAATAGAAAGGAATGTTAGAGATGATAAATATGTATGATAAATTTAAAAAAAAAATATGTAGAGTAAAAATAATGAAACAAGAAGTGAAATAATTAAAAAGATATATAAAAATAAATTAAAACAAACTAATAATATCTACTGAAAAAAATAAACAAACAAAAAAAAACAAAAAACAAAAAATGCAAACAATAAAAAAATAAAAAATAAAATTTTTACAGAGGGTGATGTCACCCTCTATCTTTTTCTTTTTTAATTTTCATTTTTTTAAACATATATATGTATATATAATTATTTAGTAAATAAATTAATAATAAAATTTTTATGTGTAAAATAAATTAATCTATGAAAAAAATATTTAATTTCATACATAATTGGCATGGACATGCTTTTTTCACTACATGGTCTATTAATTATCATTATTCATTTCTTCACCTAATTCTAATCAAATAACAAAAGAATGATCATGAATGGTAACTAATTTAAACAAGTGTCGCTAAAAATAAATAAATAATTTTGTTTGGGATATAAATATATCATTTTTTATTTTGACTACTTAGTTCACTAATTATCATTTTTTCTTTCTTCCTTCATTGTTAGGAATGATTATGAATGATAACTAGTTTAAACAAGTGTCACTAAAAAAATCAATAAAAATTTTAAAATAAAAATATTTTGTTTGAGATATAAATATACCATTTTTTTTATTTTAAACTACTTAGTTCACTAATTACCATTTTTCCTTTCTTCCTTCATTACTAGGAATGATTATGGATGGTAACTAGTTTAAACAAGTGTCACTAAAATAATGGTAAAAAATTAAAAAGAAGAGAAGAGAAGACTTGAAAGAACATTAAAAAAATCAAAACTTAAATATTTGCATAATCTTGTATAGAGGTTTTACTCTCTATTTTATGCATTTTTATGTATGAGAAATTATCATAGGAAATATTTTTATCAAATGTACACTTTCAACCCATTAAATGGTTGATTTACATTGAGTTAATTTTACACCCCTCAAAAGTTTTATTCTCATTCTCATTGATTGAGTTGATGACAAAAAATTTCATTATCAAATTTGTAGAGAAATAAACAATGCATGAAAATAAAACTTAAGATTAAGAGTAGGAGAAATGATAAAGAATGAGCAAAAAAACTTATATATGAAAAATGAAACAAAGAAATATCAAATACATGAGTATGAAGAAGAGAGATGATTAATAAGAATGAACAAGATATATTGTAAGCTAAAATGTAAAAGATTTGAACTACCTTAATAAAAAGAAAAGGAGGAGATAGAAGATGAATAGAAATGAAAACTCTCATTTTTTCTGTTTTCGCTATTTTCTCAAGACCTCTCTTTCTCTCTCTAAAATCCCTTCTCTTTCTCACTCTCCAAATCTCCCCTTTCAAATGAAGACCTCCCTCTATTTATAGGCAAACTTAGGGCTTTACTTTTTAATTTTAGTCATTTTGTTCCTGTTTTTATTTTTAGTCCTTAGACAAATCTTCTTATTTTTAGGCATTGAGCTATTTTTCAAATCATACACATAGTTTTAGACTAGTATATGAGCAAAAAAAATAAAGTTTATATTTTTAAAGTATTGGACCGGATAAAATACGGTATCTACACCATGTCTCATAACTCTAGAGCATTTAGATTCCTAAACTTTGTAGATGTAGAAAACCTATCACCAAGGGTTACCACGCATCGCTTGGTGAATCCGATGTGAACTTAAGAATATGACAAAGAAAGGGATTGAAAGAGTTTTAACTTGAAATCGTTGTAGTGCACAACCATTTATACTCCGACAATCAACTCATAAAGATGTTTAGGCACAGTAATAACATAGTAAAAGCTACGGATTGAATACCTCTGCAAGCAATAGGCACATTTATTTATAAAGGTCTGATGATGAGATCTGAGAAGATCACCTAGTCCGCATATTGCATTGATCTTCATTTTTTAGATAATGACCAATACGGTTTCCTGATTCTATCCTTTTTTATATAACTTTAAAAGATGAATCAAATTTGGGAAGATCCCTTGATGGAAGAGAGCCTTCCTATTTAGAAGCCAATGCCTTATTCATAAACAAGAGTTCACATGGTCGACCGTACACTCTGATAAGAACTTGATTTCAAAATATCATAACGGGACACTGTCATGTGTCATTCGTTCATAGGTGTCAAGGCACTGTCATGTATATGAGTATTAAGTCTTGCTCGTCGTGGTCTAGACGAACTCATGACTTGGCCCATTACGAATTTGCACCCTCTACAATAATTATCTTCAAAGACCTAAAATACATACATAATAATAAAGTCTAAAGTTAATATCATATGAAGTTTTCAAACCTTTCGGTTGGTCTGGCAACAAGAGCTACCACAATATTATGCTAAGAACTGCAGTCCAATTGCACTAATCACTAGATCTGAAGAAAAGATTGTGTTTTTTGTTTTACTTTATCATTCGATTTGTACTATTATCATATAAGTAATTCACTTTAGGTTTTGTAGGCCATAAATTGGAATTTCTCTCGCACCTTATCTTTTCTTTGGCCAAACCTTGTTCAAGGCAAGGGAGAATTATCTCTCTGGGAATGGGAGTGGAATAAATATGGGATCTGTAGTGGCATGAGTGCTGAAAACTATTTTTATTCAGTGGTAAAATTTGCTAAAGGGTATAAGAACTTTTATCATTCTTTGCTAAAATCAGGTAAGGAAATTAAACCCTGCAACTTCACTACAAGTATTGCTTTTAAATGAATTAGCTGCATTTGGAATATTCAAAAACTGATATCGTTCTATTTTTTATGTTCATGAATTAATCTATAAAGGTGTTGTAATTCCTTCTGATCAATCTTATAAACGAGAAATTTTACTTCGTGAAGTGAAAAGAATAGTGGGTGCATACCCTGTGATCAAATGCAGTGATTACAAAGATGTTAAACAAATTTCGGATATTAGCATATGCAGTAATATTGAAGGTGAAATATTCCATTGTCCGGTCCAATTTGTCAAATGTGGAAAACGAGAAGAACGAATCTTGTTTGCTACAAGAGAAACTGTTTTATCTCGGTAACCTTTCTAACTCAATACATCCTTTCCTTTTTTTAATTATACCACATGATAAATTCTAACAAATAAAATTGATTAATCTCATCTATTTTCATGTATCATTATTAGAAGTTATTTGCAGGAGCATAAACACACGTGAGAGAATCCTTCAACTTCACAATGGAGCAAACTGATGCACTAAAGTAGCCGGGTTATCTATCTAATGTTGGGTTTTTCCTCGAGGTCCAATATACTATACATGTTTTTAAAAAATATATAGAAAATTACTTCACTATGGATTGATAAAATGAAAAAGATGTTGGAACATGAATAAAAAAGAGAAAAATCATAAATCATAAATTCATATTTTACTTAATGACCAAAAAGTAACAAGCAATACTTTAAAATTTAGATAACTTTTGTATATAGTGGGAAACGTCAGTATGGCTGACGCAACATAGAGGTACATGTGTTATTGAGGGAGGAGCCAAATTGGCATTTAAGTGGCATCACGTAGACTACCGTGGAACGACTAATGTAAAGTCTTGTAAGGGAGCCACCTAAGTATATGATAACGACGTGCCCAATGATGCTTTTCTTGTGTTATTGTAATCTCCTCTGTAAGGGATGCCTCTTGAGCCTATAAAGGGGGTGTACCCGATATTATACTTGTATTTTCTCCCTTGTCATCACTCTGCCATCGAGTTTAGTGACAAAGGCTCATGTTTTCTTCCTTGCTTAGGAACAATCTAGGGGCTGTGGTCTGGTAAGATTAAGACAGGATTACGGAGTGTTAGAAAAGGTAAACTCCTCGATCAACATCAACGTCTTTGGTACCTTGGAGTATTGCTTTCTACAAGAGAAGAGATGAAGGCATGTAGAGCCACCTTAATAAAGAAAACACTCAGAATGCTACCTTGGTTTACCCAACGGTAGAGTAGAGGCTTTTCCTTCATCCATGATCATAGCATGTGAGGGGTTACACCAATGACGACGACGTTAGAGAGAACTTCTCTCTAGACGCCCTTGTGGGATTGGCTAGGTTTGCTATGGAACTAATGACTACTCGAGCGACATAGGCATGACTAATTGAGGGCGGTTACTTTCAATTAAAGGTAAATCTAATCACCAAGAAGGCTAATTACACATATCCCTAATCCCATTTATAAAAGGGGCCTCTGTCCTCATTGTAAGGGGATCATCATACACACCTCCCTAGGTCAATAGAGAGAATATTCTGAACATAGAAATTCACTTTCAACCTTAGAGAAAGGGCATTTTGTCATCTTCCTAAAGTAGACTTAAGGTGTTTGTTCTTCACCCTTTCAGACACACAAGCTCCACCTTCCCATGCTTACTGGGTCATAGACTAGGTCACTCCATTACACATCACCTAAAAATCTCTAAACATTTTGACAACTCCATTAGGGAGTGACCTGTCTTCTACATATTTTCTAAACAATGGACGTAAGAGATCTACGAGAGCTTCTTCTTATGTAGATGGAGAAAACCAACGACTAGTAGAGAACCAAGATAGGGATGAAACTACCTCGCGTGAACAACTCAGCCCCACCAGCGATGTCGCTGTCATGATGATAATGACAGAGCAAACCAATGCCATCTTTGATCTACAGGCTTCTAATGCTGAGATCCGAGCACTTTTGAGGACCCTCACCTCCTTTCTCGCTACTTCATAAAATCCTCCTCCACCACCGACTGTGACCCAACCCATCTAGCCCCACATCGAACGATGCCAGTGATGCCATGCCCATACCATCCGTGGATCCTAGGGGTTAAGCCAAATTCAGGATAGCAAATAGCGACCAAAATGCGGGTCATTTAAATAACCCTACTCTCCCTATTACCCCATCATCCTTCACACAAACTACCATGTCATCCTTTGCATAAACTACCTCCGCAGCTAAAAACTCGACTGATAGTACCGATCCTGGCTCATTCATGATGAGGGATGCACTCCAGAAAATGTTGGAGATGGAGAGAGTCAATGCCACTTTGAGCTAGATAGTAGTGGACTTCCACCGTCCCTATCTACCTGATAAAACCATACCCATAAGAATGTGCAAGAGAGCGTGTGGTGTAATTTATTGATGATCTGGACCATACAGATGTGATGAGACCATGAGGTAGAGAGAGTTCTGAAAGTTGCTAACTGAAAGGGCATACACGTGGTATACTAGTTTGACACTAGGGTCAATTTTGACATGGACGCATATGATTTACCCCTTCACGACAAAGTTCTTTGTGTCAAAGGAAAGGATGAGCATTCTGGTATATTGCTGCTACAATCAAGCATCTTTGGTTTCTCATTAGCAATCATGCAAGTTTTATTCGATCTAGATGGTGTCATCACTATCTCCTCAAAAAGAGCCCAATCTTCACCGTAAAAATTCCAATGATTATGTTGGGTATGGCTAAAGTCCCTCAAGGTTAGGGAGTAGTTCAGCAAAGACTGTCGTGTCACAATGGATAATAATAATAGCACCTCTTTGTGCTTGATCCTTGAAATCCCTTGGCAGATTCTTGATCCTAGACACTAGGTGAAATCTTAACACACCAAAGTGGACATAGTGATTTAATATAGAGCTTGGTCTTGGCTTGCATTTAACCATCTTGCCCTTATCTAGATCAAAACTACTTTTGCCTCTTCGCCTAATTCTGAGTAGGGATGTCAATAGGTGAGTTTGGGTTGGGTACTTCATGTTAAATTCTCACTACTCATACTCAACTCATACCCATGCTAAATTAAATAGGTTGGTTTGGATAGTTACCACTAAGACGTGGGTATCCAACGGGTATCCAATGAGTACTCAATTATTTTTTCTTTTTTATTTTGGAACTTAAGTACTATTCTTTTTTTTCTTCTTTTTGTCTATTCAACAAACAATTCTATTTTCATCATTTAGCTCTCTCTCATGGAGATCAATGGTTCTGTTAAAATTACCCTCTCTCTAAATTGACAGGTTGGACAATAATTTCTATCATAAATAGCTTAAATTATAAATTGAGTCGATAAAATTATTTAATAAATCTAATAAAATTGATGAATTTTAGTTTGGTTAATTGATTATAAAATTGATGATTCAATTAGTTCGGTTGTATGATTATTCGATTATAAAATTCACGATCCAATTTAGTTTCATTACAAAATTACTAAAGTATAGTTTTGGTTATTCAATTATAAAATTGATGATTGAATTTAGTTTGACCGTGAAATTGATGAATTTCAGTTCCATTTGATTATATAATTGATGAATTTTACTGTTATTCAAATAATAAATTGATGAACTTTGATTCGATTTATCAATAATTGATGAATTTGAGCTTTGGTTAGTCATTTGATGATTCGGTTTGATTTGATGATAAAATTGATGAATTCTAATTTGGTTCGATTGTAGAATTGATTATTTTTTTAGTATTGATTATTCGCTTATAAAACTGCGTAACAATTTAGTTCGGCTATAAAAAAATTGATTGTATTACTGCTTGATTATATTATTGATGAATGTTTGTATTATTCGATTGTAACATTGATGAATTATGATTCTATTCGATTATAAAATTGATAAATTTTAGTTTGGCTATTCATTTCATGATTCTATTTAATTATTTGTATGGTCAATGGCCTCATCAAAACTCATAAACTCCACTACATCTCCAGGAAATAATTTAATCATTCGTTCGTTCAAGTGGTCTACATTTTCATTAGTGGTTGAAAGAATCACATGATGTGTCATATATTCAGCTGAGGAAAGATTGTCTTCTAGATCTGGAAAAATTGAATTAATAAGTGTGAGCTCAACAGCCTCTTTATCAACGTCCCAAATCTCTATCTCTTTTGGTAATGTGATGAAGTCTTCATTAACTATTGGTTCGGTCCCATTTCTAACCCGTAGTAAAAAATTGGCAAACTCCTCATCATTTTTCGTGCGCATATTCTGTATCAATCGAATTGTCTCCATCTTTTCCCATAGATAAGATCTAACCAAACTAACATCCACGGTTTGTTGCCTTGTTTCTCTAGGCACGATTGGTAATACTTGTCAAAAATATCCGCCAAACACAATAACTTTTCCTCCAAATAATTCTGATGAGTTAAGAATACCTCTAGGATTTCTATCCACATTCTTAATGGTAAATTTTGTGGTCATTGGTTCTTCATCCCATATAATTAATTTGGCTCTTCATATCAATTCTTCAGTTTGTCAACATGTAAGTATTGAGGCCGCTACGCCTGAGGTTGCTACTGCAAGTGCTATCATTCCTCTTACTCGTATATTGGCCAACATTGCTCTGTACAGAAAAGTTTCGCCAGTTCCTCCAATCCCATCAACAAAAATATACCACTTCGATTGTTGTTCACTCTTTCAATTATGACATCATACGCAAATTTTTGCTCTGCATTAAATTTTGACGAAGCCTCAATGTCCGTATACGGGATTTCAATCAGTTCTTCATCAGTTATTTCCTTTGATCTCATTGAACTTTCAACGAATGAGTCGTCTCTTAGTTGTGGCAAATCAAGCTGTGTAATACTACCCCCCACTACCCCC
>QANY01006426.1:720604-760824 GCA_003255025.1 Datisca glomerata | reverse complement strand
CCCCCCCGACTCAAGGAAGGATTGTATATCTCATAAAGTGCATTGTATAAGGGTATTTAAAGTTTTTTCACCAGCTCTTGAGTAATCTTCAGACATTGGTTCAAAATAAAGGTCCCATAATCTTCTTACCTTAGTCGGTTCACAATGAACTAAATACTTTCATCAGATTCCAAAAGTCCCCACTTTTGCGCTACTTCCTTGAATGAGGAGTATTTTGTTATGTTGGCAGTTAATAGATATTCAAATGATGTTGGTCCTTTCACATGATTCAATAGCAAACGTAGATAGTATATCTCTCCTTTATTAGGGTTTGTTTGCTCCAGCTATTCGAGAAATCACTTCTCCTTTTTTCCTTAATACCCATGTTTGCAGCTTTCTGTTCCATACATAATGTTCTGGAAATTACCTGTACAATAAGATCCGAGCATTTTCGTTGCTTTTGTACATTTCAAACTATCCTGTCAATATTGTCCTTGAGACATGGTTCTATTGAATAACGTCCTTTAATTTTTTTCCCCAATAAGATATTAAATATTTATTTGGAAGGTACAACTGTAAGTTTATAACTACGGGGGAAATTTTGTTCAATCTAAAATCATATATCCTCCATAAAGCTTCACGTGCATAAATCAATCTTTCATCTTGAAATTCTTTGATCTCATTGACAATTCTTGTATCATCATCTTGTGATATCAACATAGACGCTCTATCATGTCCTTTATATATGTACCTGTACAAATATTTGATAGCCTTGATCCAGAACATATCTCAACATTGATATGACATTGTATCTTAAGAGGTAATACATATTGTATGGGTGGTTATCTAGAGTTGTATTTCTTATTTTCACCTACAATTTAATATTTTTATATGATATAAATTAGTAATATATAATTAAAGGGAAATACACACAAATCATATTTTTGGTCAACCATTAAAAACTTTAAAAATAATAATTGCATGAAAAATAAGGTGTTAATTACTTGATTTCCATTATTGCTTCTTTTGTATATTGGATATGCATCATTTCTCTACATCGTCTTTGAATAAAAAAGGTTGTGGATACTTGAATCTGCACGCATGATTGACCATGCTTGGACTCTTTACGTTTTAATGACTCCATGGTCCATGTAACATATCATGTGAACAGTTAATGATATGTTATCCTGTCAGGAATTTCAGCATGTACGTAAGTATCATATTGGTCAGCATTAGTTATTTTTATAAACTAGAAATTCATTTGTATAATCTATAAAAAATAGAAATTTTATCGAAAATAGAAATATAAAATAGAAAAAAATGAATATTGAAATATTGAAAATAGTTATGAAATGAAAATCTTATTTCAAGATTACTAACATGTGAACATGGGAAAGTCCTCTCTTCTGGAATCAACTACATAAACATAAGCAACAACTTCTCCAAATATTTATTTCTTCACAATCTGGCCTTCAAATCTTGCAATTGTCCTAAAAAAATCCTGGAAGTGAGATCTAGCCTATCTGAGAGACTTTTCCTTCTGCTAGTTGCCCTTTTATTTCTTTCCATTCTGAATTGTAAGTCATTGTTATAAAGAGGATAGGTTTTGCAAAATGTTGTACTAATGTCATTGCCTCTAGATATCGTCAACACATATCTCTCAATCTTCCAATAAATGAGGCTGGAAGAACAGTATGTCTCCCAAGTTCTTCTCCTCTTGTTTCACTAACATTTACAGTATCAATAATTCCCTGGTTTAGCTCAGATCTGATTTAAGATTGTTGTGTTCTATAAAAATCAAGATGTGTTGTCTCAAGTTTTATATACATATCGTCAACATATTGTTATAGTAATCTTCCAACAAGAAACAGTATTGATTTAAATGAAGGCCGTATCTGGAACTTGTAGCAGTAATACTCTCTACTGATACTTTTGATGAATCACATTTTGAGATTCCTATCAATGATGTTGAAAATGAAAATTTAGTATAATAGATAGTAATCATTAAGTAACGAATGGTAAAGTATGCAATAGTACAATTGCAATATATTTCATACCTTGGTGTTCATTTAGAATCAAATCTTCAATTGAACTATAGCACATTATGCGTTCACATGGTGCGTTAATACATGTCACGACGTTATCATTATTATTCTTTGAACATGTCGCCTGATATCTTAATGCCAACTGGGTTCGTCACTTGAAAGAAGTAAAGGATATTGAAGTGAATCCTAACAACTAAAGTAATGTTTTATTCTGTGACGACATCCTGAATGCGCGTGGACCACTATGTCTCTCTCAAATGGTATATTATTATCATTCTCTTCAATCTAAATAGCTGCAACTTGATCTATTGTTGGTAGATTATACACATGTTGATCAATAGCAACATTGCTAGTGATGTGAATATGTATATTTCCAATTGACAAGAATTTACATAGAGTACAAAAGAAATGACCATATACATTATTCTACAAAGCAGACATAAGTATTGTTATGACACGTTCATGGAGTCTAGTGTTGTCTAAGATTCCAATCCTGTTTTGCAATTTATGGCCAGTGTCATAGAAATATAGCTGGAAAAACTTTTGTCTATCTTCGGGTAGTAATGCTGGAAGATTATGATAAATTTCTACTTGTGCTCTAAATGTGTGGATCGCTCTTCTAGAAGACGTTAGTGTTTTATCCAGGTTTACTCTAAAAGAAGTTAATGAAAAGATAATAAAACACTGTCTTCAGATTGATCGGTAAATAAAGTATATAAGTCATCGGACACTACAGTCTCAGCAAGTCGTATCTGGTGATTGAGTGAAAAGTATAACATGTAAGACTTCATTAAAAGATAATGATGCAAGTAATATTCATTGTTATTTTAAGAAAGTTATACATGTCCATTGCGGCGACAAAACGTAGCTGTTTCATGTTCGAATTTGATTGCATTACAAAATGTACATGCAGAAATAGTCGTTAGCTCGTGCAATGGAGAAAGAATCGGTTCATGAAAAGGTTGTCCTATAAACAATGTTTATAAATGGTATCGGAAGCAAAGATAAGGTATTAATATATCTAATATAAATGTTTTTAATTAAATTTAAAGTAACATGTGATTTAAATTCACTAACCTTGAACTCCATAAGGTGTTCGTTCTCCAATCAATAGGGGCTTATTTTTAACTTTATCATAATTGTTATGACCTAGTTTCTAACGCCTTTTATTTGATTCGCTTGACATAAATATCTTTCTCCGCCTATCTTCGTGTGTCTGCATGTAATATTTAGAGCGTGCTTTCTCTGGATCTATTGTTATCTATATCAAGAATGAGAAAATATAAAACAGATGCACAATATAATTAAGTGTAGTGTTATAGCTAACATAAAAAATAAAATAATTGTATGGGATGAAACACCAATAATTAAAAAATGCACAATTACATATGAAAAGTTATATATTTTTTTTATGGTTTAAAAATCCATACTGTTATGGTCTATTCCAACCCACTTTCAATTTTGGTTTTACTTGCACAGATTTTAATGTTGTTATATCATGCAATAATATGAATGATATATTATAACTTTAATAGTTTATGTTTTTGTGTATATAGCATGTAACGTTTTTTTATGGACATGGGTTTGTTTAAGCAGTTTTGACTATTATGGGCTTCTTTGGATTGATACAAAAATAACGGTTGTGTTAATGGTTAAATCTATCCGGCCCATTACATCCCTCAAGCTAGCACTAAACTAAAAATCCTACTTTTTCTTAATTCTTTTATGTTTAGTCAACCAGCTAAATTTACAGCCTATTGTTCTCTCTTGCTTTCTGTCTCTCGCTGGATCTATACATCTTGTATTTCAATCTCTCTTGTCTTTCAATATCTCTCGATCTGTACCGCTCCTCTTCTGCATAATTTCTCAACCCGACTCAATTATATGTCTAGATCTTAGGAGTGTAAGTAAAATCAAGAAAATGGATCAGACCGCCTGAACCGGACCGATGCGGTTCGGCCGATTTTTTCACTTCTAGCAGTTTGGTTGTATAAGTTAAAAATAAGCTCGGTTCGGTTCGATATATGATTTTTTTTTAAAATCGCACCGAACCGAACCGATCACACTAACATATAAAACCTCTACAACTTGCCCTAATTTCCTCAGTTCTCCCCTCAACTCATCAACTCGACACTCTCGGTGTCTCGCATACCTGATTTCCCCTTCTCCTTAGTCCTCCCAGTCCTTTCAACTTGACACTTTCGCAGATTCGCTCTCGCCTCTCGCACTTTGCAGACCTAATTTCTCCTTCTACTTAGCCCTCACAACTCGACAGCTCAAGTCGAGAGACGAGAGAGGCGACTTGCTCGACTACTCGATGATGAAGGGGAGACCCTGTTTGCTCGACTGCTCGATGATGAAGGGAAGATCTGGTTGCTCGACTGCTCAATGACGAAGGCGAGATCTATTTGCTCGACTACTGACGACGAAGGAGAGATCTAGTATACTCTCTCTCTCTCTGTATTGTCCATAATTTTTTGAACTTCTTAGTTCAAATTACGTTTTTTAGATCTACACTATCAGTTATTTTTTAGATCTGCACTATCAGATTATTAGTTGTTCAAATTATATTTTTTAGATCTGCACTATATTTTTTTTGAACTTCTTTGTTCAAATTATGTTTTTCAGATCTGCACTATTCATTGTTTTTTAGATATGCACCATTAGATTATTATATGATAACTGGACGAAGGAGAGATCTGGTAATTGGACAACAAAATGAATTTCTCTTGAAATACAACATGCAATAGATTAAAATGAGAATGATTTAGCTTACCCCAGTTTCAGGAACATAAAGAAAGTTTTAACAGTGACCCAATGAAGACAAAGCATGAAAATTGACAGTGTTTGCAGTAAATAAGAAGATTGAAACAACACTCATAAGCAAATGATTACCCAAAAATAAGTTTTTAATAGATAAAACAGAAACCAAACAGAGTAGATGCTAAAATATGATAATAATATTTGGTCGTATGTATCTCACTTAATCATCTATATGTTTATCATGGATCAATATGAACCTGAATGTGGTTTATGATTTATGAACATGTGAGATATGTTTCTGTCATGCACTTCTTCACCATGCATTCAGTATTAGAGAGATAATTGGAAGGAAAATGTATTAACTATTGATTTTAAACATTGTCCAAGGACTAAGAACATCCTTGCCATTTGTGCTAGAGAGAGGAGTTTTAGTTTTGATCCTACTATCTTATGTTACCATCTCCCTGGCCATTCTCTCTTTGTGGAGTGGAATTTGATTTGTCCTAATTAGGAGTGGAATTTGATTTGTCCTAGTTAAATCAAGGTAAAATTTAATAAACAACCAGACACCTTTTATTCAGAGGCTCCCCAAAATAAGTAAGAAGCTTATTGTAGTGAATGTGAATGATCACTCAATGCCAACAGTGATGGAAGCATTGAATATCACAAAAACATGATTATGTCTTTCATGCATAATTGGTATGAGCATGTTATATTTTTTACAACATAGTCTATTAACTGCAATTTTTCATTTCTTCACTCAATGCTAATCAAATAGCAAAAAAATTATCGTGTATGATAAATAATTTAAACAAGTGTCACAAAAAATAAATAAATAATTTTGTTTGGTATATAAATATATCATTTTTTATTTCAGACAACTAAGTTCACTAATTATCATTTTTCCTTTCTTCCTTCATTGCTAGGAATGATCATGGATGGTAACTAGTTTAAACAAGTGTCACTAAAAAAATCAATAAAACTTTCAAAATAAAATAATTTTTGTTTGGGATATAAATATACCATTTTTTTTTTAATTTTGGACCACTTAATTTACTAATTACCATTTTTTCTTTCTTCCTTCATTGTTAGAAATCATCATGAATGGTAACTAGATTAAAAAAGTGTCACAAAAATGATAGTAAAAAATTAAAAAGAAAAGAAGAGAAAACTTGTAAGAACATAAAAAAAATCAAAGCTTAAATGTTTGCATAATCTTGTATAGAGATTTCACTCTCTATTTTATGCATTTTTATGTATGAGAATTATCATAGGAGATCTTTTCATCATATATACATTTTCAACCCATTAAAGGATTGATTCACATTGAGTTAATTTTATACCCCTCAAAAGCTTTATCCCCATCCTCATTGATTGAGTTGGTGACAAAAAATCTCATTATCAAACTTGTAGAGAAATAAACAATACATGAAAATAAAACTTAAGATTAAGAGTAGGAGAAATGATAAATAATGAGCAAACAAACTTGTATATGGAAAATGAAATAAAAAAATATCAAATATATGAGTATGAAGAAAAGAGGTGATTAATAAGAATGAACAAGATATATTGTAAGTTAAAATGTAAAAAATTTGAACTACTTTAATAAAAAGAAAAGGAGAAGATGGAAGATGAATAGAAATGAAAACTCTCATTCTTTCTCTTTTTCACTATTTTCTCAAGACCTCTATTTCTCTCTCTAAAATCCCTTTTCTTTCTCACTCTCCAAATCTCCAATTTCAAGTGAAGACATCCCCACTATTTATAGACAAACTTAAGACTTCACTTTTTATTTTTAGTCATTTTATTCTTGGACAAATCTTCTTATTTTTTAACATTGGACTATTTCTCAAATCATACACATAGTTTTAGACTAGTATATGAGCCAAAAAAATTGTAATTTTAAAGTGTTGGACCGTACAAAATACAGTATATACAGCTGCCTCCCTCTTTGTTAACGCTTCTAAACTTAGAAGGTGTACAAATATGTAGATAAGTATTTTGATCGAGAAAAGACTATATAGATAAGGGGAATAGAATCTTCGACGTATTGAGGTTCTATGAAATAACGGAACTTATGAAATGGACCTGGATAGACACAGGTTTCGACCTCGACTCAATTCGGGTTCGATTTAATCCTATAAATTGAAACGGATCAGGTGCGGACACTAGGCTTCGACCGTGGCAAAGTCGGGTTCGATTTAACCTAAGATAAAGAAAGGACGTGGACCTGGATAGACGTAGGCTTCGACCTCGTCTCGATGAGGGTTCAATTTAACCATATTAATTGAAATGGATTAGGTGTTGACACTGGATTTCGACCGCGACAAAGTCGGGTTCGATTTAACCAAAGATAAAGAAATGACATGGATCTGGATATAGGCAGGCTTCGACCTCGACTCGATGCGGATTCAATTTAACCATATTAATTGAAATGGACCAGATGCTGACACCGGGCTTCAACCCCGACAAAGTCGTATTCGATTTAACCAAGATATTTGAAAGGAAACGAACCTAGATAGAAGCAGCCTTCGACCTCGACTCAATTAAGGTTTGATTTTACTAAAAATGTTGAAATGATATTTGATCTGGTTTTTACAAGTTTCATATGGTACAAGAGCTAGACTAATGCATGCTCTATATATTGTAAACTCATGTATGGATTTCGAAAGAATATCTTTAAATGATTCATGCACTTGAATTACATCAAAACAGATCAATATGATGCATGTCTATGCGTTGTAATTATTGAATATAAATGCAAAGTAGCGATTTTGAGTGGATGCATGCTATGCATGATTGAAAATATTTGTAAAAAAATTATTTGATAATTTTTTTAGAAAGTTGACTAATGTCGTCATATCCTTCACCCTTCAAATCAATCACTTGACCTAAGGTCATGGACTCGCAATGAAGTATCGAGCATACTTTTAAGAAAATGATGCATCCTTATTCATTGGCTTGTGCCCCATTATTCGGCTTTACGTCGATGATGAAGAAAAGTGAGTAATTTCTCCATATTTTACTTCCTTTTTTATCTTTAATTACAATCCTCCAATCGTGCTTTAGCTTTCGTTATGTGCATACCGACTTTCTCGTGATGACTTTTCATATTTTACCTCGCACTCAGTTCGCCTTTCTTAGTTCCTATTCTTTTCATTTTTCTTTTTTTAATTAGCTTTCACCGAACTAAGTTTATGCTTCTAAGTTATTTCAAGATTAATTAATGATATCTTCATTTTTCCTATACTTAGAGCGGTCAAACAAAGTAGTTCTTGACTATATTAGAATTAACTATATACGATAAATCGCCTCCATCAATGTTTGTTAGCATGAGAGCTCTTTTAGAGAAGGCCTTCTTGACAATGAAAGGTCATTCGTAATTTGGGATCCACTTCCTTCGGTGATCCTTTTAATATGGGAGTATCTTTTCAACACAAAGTGTCCTTCTCAAAAACATCAGGGATGCAATTTTTTGTCATATGTGTGCATCATTTTTCTTTGATATAATTGTCCTCTACATAACGCAGTCAATCTTTTTTCCTCTAGGAAATTCAATTGCTCATATCGTGTTTGTACCCACTCTGCTTCTTCTAATTTCACCTTCATTAAAACTCTGAGGGAGGTAATTTCCACCTCAATTGGAGGGACCGCTTCCATGCCATATACCAAAGAGAATGGCGTTGCCCAAGTTGATGTTCAGACTGATGTGCGGCACCCATGTAATGCAAACGAGAGCATCTCATGCCAATTCTTATAAACCTCCATCGTCTTTTCTATGATCCTTTTTATGTTCTTATTGGCTGCTTCCATTGCTCCGTTAATTTTCGGACGATAAGGAGATGAATTATGATGCTTAATTTTGAATTGCTCACATAATTCTTTCATCATCTTGTTATTTAAATTTGTCTCATTATCTGTGATGATCCTTCCAGGTAGACCATATCGACAAATTATTTCATTTTTAATGAACTTAGTAACCGCACTTCTGGTTACACTCGAATAAGAACTTGCCTCCACCCATTTGATAAAATAATCTACAGAGACCAAAATGAAACGATGCCCGTTAGAGGCTTTTGGTGTGATGGGACCAATGACATCTATGCCCCACATAGAGAACGGCCAAGGCGCGGCCATGACATATAAGTCACATTCCTTGGCGTACTTGATGCAGTCAGATTCTAGAGTTAAGCAATAATATCATGCTCTCAAGGTTTGTTTGGCCATCATATGTCCATTAGCATGAACACCACAAATTTCTTCGTGAACTTCCTCTATGATTTGATTCGCTTCCCTTGCATCAACAGATCTTAAGAGCACCATATCATGGTTTCTTTTATAGAGTATTTCACCATTCAAGAACAAAGCCATGGACAATCATCCAATAGTGCCTTTATCATTCTCAGAAGCTTTGGATGGATATCCACGTTCTTTATATACTGCTTGATGTCATAATACCATGGTCTTGTGTCTGGCTCTTCTTCAATACTCATACAATGAGCAGGAAAATCTCGCTTATCAAGTTTTATGGGTTGCACTTCTTCCTTAAAGTCTACGGTGAACATGGATGCTAGAGTTGTCAGTGCATCTGCAATTTGATTATTCTCTCTAGGTATATGGTCAAATGAGATTACTTCAAAAGTTCGGCTTAACTTAGTTACATGTTTGTTGTAAGGTACTATCTTGGAGTCTCTAGCTTTCCATTCCCCATTTAGTTGTCTTATCACTAATAACGAATCTCCGTACACTCGAAGCTTCCTCATCTTCGTATCATAAACTGCTTGAATTTTCATGGAACATGCCTCATATTTTGTCACAATGATTGTGCAGTCAAAGCATAGTTTTACCGTGAATGGGAAAAACTTTCCCTGAGGAGATATGAGAATTGCTCCAATTCCATGTCCTACATCATTGATGCGCGATCAAAATAACTTGTCCACAATTATTGATCCATAGATTCTCTTTCATTTTTTAATATGACTGATATGTTCTCATCACGAAAATCAAACTTCATAGGTTCATAATCTTGCACTAGTTTTTTATTGACTTTCTTGTGACATAGACAATATCATATTCCGTGAACAACATTTACCATTTAGCAATTCGCCCAGAAAGTGATGGATTTTCAAAGATATACTTGATTGGATCCATCTTTTAAATTAACCAACTGGTATGGTATAACATGTATTGTTTAAGCCAATGAGCAACCTAGGCTAATGTACAACACGTTTCTCCAACATCAAATAATTAGCCTCATAGTTTGTGAACATTTTGCTTAAGTAGTATATTGCTTTTTCTTTCCTTCTAGAGGTATCGTGTTGACCAAGTACGCAACCCATGGATTTTTCTGTTATTGTAAGATACAAAATGAGTGGATGCTCTAAAGTTGAAGGAACAAGTATAAGGGGATTTTGCAAGTATTACTTGATCTTCTTAAAAGCAATTTGACAATCATCATTCCATCCTTTTGTATCACTTTTCCAGAGAAGCTTAAACATAGGTTCACAAGTTGCAGTTAGCTATGAGATGAACCGGGTTATGTAATTTAATCTTCCCAAGAAACCTCTAACTTCCTTTTAAGTTTGAGGTGGTGGCATATCAATGATGGCTCGAACCTTGTCAGGGTCAACTTTTATTCCTTCCTTGCTCATGACAAAACCAAGTAGTTTTCCTGAAGATGCTGCGAATGTACACTTTGTTGGGTTAAGCTTTAACTGGAACTTTCTCAACTATTCAAATAGTTTTCGTAGAGTGACCATATGATCTTCCCTTGACGAGTTTTGGCAATCATATCATCAACATATACTTCGATTTCTTTATGCATCATATCATGAAACAGTGTTACCATTGCCCGCTAGTAAGTTGCCCCTGCATTCTTTAGACCAAATGACATAACCTTATAACAAAATGTACCCTATAAAGTTATGAAAGTCGTCTTTTCACGGTCTTTAGGAGCCATTTTGATTTGGTTATACCCCGAAAAACCATCCATGAAAGAGAAGGTTGAATGTCGTGCAGTGTTATCTACTAAGACATCAATATGGGGTAATGAAAAATTATCCTTGGGGCTCACCCGATTTAAGTCTCTATAATCGACGCACACCCTTACTTTCCTATTTTTCTTCAGCAATAGGACTATATTAGCAACCGATTCAGGGTATTTTGCTACTTCTAGAAAACCCGCATCAACTTACTTTTTAACTTCTTCTTTGATCTGTACCAGCATGTCTGGTTTCATTTTCCGTAACTTTTCTCGCACTGGTTTACTTTCGGGTATAAGTGGCAAAGGATGAACCACGATATCAATGTCTAGACCTGACATATCTTGGTAAGACCATTCAAAGACGTCAATATAATCCTTGAGTAAGTCAATTGATTCTCGGCGGCTTTGGCTTGTCATAGAAGTGCCGATTTGGACTTCTTTCATCTCTCCATCCAATCTTAAATTTATCACCTCCGTTAACTCTTGATATGGTTGAGTTATTTTTTCATCCTCGTCTACCACTCTCAACATTTTTGGAGATGGTTCAAAATTATTCTCGTCACTTTCATTTGACTCTATGCTAAGAATGAGATCGTCAAAGTTATTGCTTATGCGATTATTTTTAAAATCACCATTCTCGAACCTGAATCAGATTATTGGATGAAAAGAAGGTGATAAAAGAAACTAAATAATGCATGAGTATGAATAACATTTCAGAAATGGAAAAATTAGACATAAAAGGAAGAACAAAAAGAACTGGAATTGTATTTATCATTAGAAAAAAGGAGACGAAACAAGTTTTTATATTTTTATTCAAAGAGATGACATGAAATAGACGAGAACATAGGCCCATAACAACGAAATTCCTAAGGAATTGGGTAGAATCATTAGAATTTTGGCATGAACACATTACTCTTAAAAATTCCCGAGAAGCATTGGTAGCTCGGTGACGTCCCAATTGTTAAGCTCATGATCTGAATTGTATAGAGAAACCAAGTCCTCTGTACTTGCACTTGATGATTTTCCCAAGATTGCGGATATTGAAAGCTGGGCGATATCATCTTCAAGGTCGTACTGCTGTACTATAACCGATTCTTCGAATGAAATCCCCCACTTCCAATGGATTCAGAAATATGGGGTATGATTGCCATTTTCATTTCGAATTCCTTATTTTCGAGTCTAGCAATCATATTTTCTTTCTTTTGAGCTTCCACTCTCCTCCTATCAGTCTTGATCAGTCTATATCCAAGCCCAAACCTTTTTTCATTCTTGTCCCACTCGATTAACTTATTTATGCCTTAATGCTTACCCCCGAGTCCTTTGCCTGGCTTGTATCCCCCTTTTATCATCAACTTTGCCACCATTTGAGATGCTTTTGATAAACTTGATTTTGGAGCGAGTTTCCTACTAGTAACAAATGTGGTGTTCGCAATCTCAAATGATCGAAATGAGCACTCCAATACTTCTTCTGCCGCCTCAACATACGGCATGGTAGCTGTCTTGGATACCAATAAATCTTCTTCCCCATATATACAATTGAGTTTATGATCCATTATAAATTTCAGTTTCTAATGTAATAAAGATGGTAGTGCTCCGACAGAGTGAATCCATGGTCGACTTAAAAGAAAACTGTATGCTGGATTTATGTCCATCACTTGGGAAACAATATTGAATAGGCATGACCCGATTCAAATTTATTTCTCTATGTCTCCGACTACTTCTCTTCGGGTACCGTCGAATGCTCTTATTATCATCATGCTCGGTCTCATATGTGTTGCGTCCACAGGGAGCTTTGCTAGTGTAGATCTTGGCATTACATTTAGAGACGAGCCGTTATCAAAACTTTTGCAACAACATAATCCCTACATTTCACGGATATATGTAGAGCTCTGGTGTGTCTCGTACCATCGGTAGAGATTTTATCATCTATGAAAGTGATAAAATTTGGTGCAGTAATATTTCCCATAATTCTACTTAACTTCTCCCCCGTAATGTCATTACAAACATAAGCTTGATTCAAAACCTTCAATATGCTTGGCGATGTGGTTCAGAAGTCAGAAAGAGTTACGGTAAAGATATGCGAGCTGATAAGCGATTAAGTTGTTCTATCACCTTATACTCGCTTTGCTGATGAGCTTAAAAAATTCACATACTTCTTCTTCAGACACTACACTTTCTTTCTCAGTACCTCTTATTATATCTGGCTCTATCACTTGGTCGCCATGCATTTCTCCTTTGAACTCATGACCATTGTCGCCTTCTTTGGCTTTCCCTTTCCTTTGACTTTCAAACTCATCGCTTTTATCGTTTTCAAAATTTCTAGCGTATAGCATCTGCCACTCCTCGTCATCCCACCTACTCCCAAAATATTAGTTATGGGAAGATCGAGGTCAGACGGATTTAGCGCTTGAGTTTTGTCGTTACCGCTTGTAATGACCTCATATCTGTACGTCCATGGTACCACTCTTGAATCCTTGTAAGAAAATGCACCCGGTATTTGGATGGTGATAGGCATCGGGGCATGAGACGTAGTGGTGTGAGTTGACTTTTCCTCGTAATGTATTGTGAGAGGTTTTGGGATATAGGACATCACTTCAACATTAACTTCAGATGATTATTTAGTTATCATGAGGACTAAAGGGTCATCTTCTTGGTATTCCCTTTCTCTTTTATGACTTATTGTAAGTATCTTTGCATCCAACAACTTTTGCACTTTCATTTTAAAATCAGCACATTCCTCAACTGTATGCCCCGTCACATTTTTATGAAACAAACAATCAAAGTTATGCATATGCTTCCTAGAAATGCCTTCATCCTCTGAGTGTGTTCGGTAGATATACCATGCTCTAAAAAGAAGATGAAAAAGTATTTCCATTAACGTGCTCACATCTTCCATGTCCCTATTTTCATATGAAAAATATTCCTCAATTGCATTTACGGTAGGATTCCCATGATTTGGTAGAGGGTTGGAATTGATATCTGAATTCTCATTAGTCTTTTTGAAATTCAATCATCCACCCTTGATCAATGCTTGTACTCTACATTTTAATGTCGTGCAAATCTCAGTCGAATGTCCCACTGCCCCAGCATGATAATCACAGCGAGCAGGCGGATCATACCACCTTGGGTATGATGGCTATAGAGGTTCATAAGGAATTAACACCAATTGATTATTCTGTATCAATTGACGTGAGAGTTCTGTATACAACATGAGGATTTGATCATATTGGACAAAACATTGATTATTTCAATTTCCCCTCTGAGGCTGATCAACCTGACCACATTTTGCTGGTGAGTCGGTGGTCTGAAACCGGGTCTCGGGTAATTTGAAAATGTTGATTGTTGAGAGTGATAATTGTACGTAATTTGTGAGGTATTTTCCTTATTGATGTACAAATTTGGGCCCTTCACTATACTTTGGAAATCCTGGCCTCGAGTTTGCATCTTGTGATGGGTACCCAAAATTGATCATTTGTACATCCCCTTCTTTTCGCTTCAACGACGACCCCTTTTTTACGGATGATATATCATATACGACTTACAAAATTCTTCCATTCTTTATCCCATATTCAATCCTTTCAGCAATGACTATAATGTCAGAGAAGTTGTTTGAAACGTTTCCAATCATCCTATCATAGAATGGAGATCTCAAGGCGTTGATAAACATTGCAGTCATCTCCTCTTCTGACAATGGGGGGTGTACATGAGCAGTTAATTCCCTCTACCTTTGCGCATATTCTTGAAATCCTTTAGTATGCTTTTACTCCATCCTTTGTAGATCCAGACAATTAGGAGTCATGTCTATGTTGTACTTGTATTATCTTAAGAAAGCATCAGCTAAATCTTTCCATCTCCGGATATGTTGGTTATCCAATTGGATATACTAGCGAGATGCAACCCCTGTCAAGCTATCTTGAAAGAAATGAATCAGCAGCTTATCATCATTTGCACAAACAACCATCTTTCTGCAGTACATAATAAGGTGACTTCTCGAGCATGTACTACCATCATATTTTTCAAACTCAGGTAGTTTGAATTTGAGTGGGATGGTAACATCTGGGACAAAAAATAATTGGGTGGCATCAATGGTACCATATACATCTGACCCTTCAATGGCGCACAGTCTTTCCTCTAAAAAGTCCAGCTTATCTTTCGACAGTGGGTCTTCGCTTGGTTTAGTAATAGGCCTTTGCCCCTTTCGGTCATCAACATCAGATATGATGATTTGCTCATTAGCGAGTTCGCCTTGTGGGGTGAAAGCTTGGTTGTGGCCAGGTACCATTGTGGATGGGTTGTACCTACTTTTCCTTGTCTGCATCATTTCCTGGACATTTGGAAATGGATAGTGTTGGATATTTACTAGTGGTGAAGCATGCTGAAAGTGGTCGGTCTGATGACTTTGATAGGTTGGAGTGAACCTAGAAGGGTAAGGTGGAGTATCGTTTGACAGTTGATTTTGTGATGATTGAGCCCCTTGCGGATTTTCAAGATAGGCTTTTCCCTTATTCGCGACGAGGAGTTTCAGGACTCTTACCATTTGCTCTTTCAGCTCCCTAATTTCTTCTTTCATTTCCTCTCGCAATTGCTCTCTTTCTTGCTCGTCCACGACCCTAACTTGAGCTCGCGTTCGATAGGGATGTCGGAGTTGACGGGCTATCTTTGAAAAAATTTCTTAAATAAATAAAAGTAAAACAATGAGTTGGTAGATTTCGCTAATGAAGAAGAATAAATAATAATAACGCAAGTAAATTTATGCATGAGAAATGGTACTGCGCAAAGTGAAAGTTCAAAGTACTCAATTTCATTCAATTAGTAAAGCCATCCACTACATTTGAGTATGTAGACGTCAACTACACTACTCCGCAATATAAGTTTATACAAAATGATCAAAATGACCCAAATCTCTGTTGATTTCTTCCAAGAACTTAGACAAGTTCTCCTCATTAGGATGGATGGGCAAAACAATTTTTTTCTAAAATGATACTTGTTCCGCCAAATTGCTCGCTTTCACAGCCACGCCTTTAAGCCATTCTATAGCCTACCCTGATCCTTGTCGAATCAAGTCGTGCCTCTTGTTCTAGTAATTGGTAATCATATATCAGTGCATCTATATTAGCATCTTTATTTCTTGCCAATTTCTCTGCCACGTTCTGATACACTCTAACTTAGTGCTCAAGGTTTGCAATGACTTTCAATAGTTCTTCACTATCATTTGGTGACTCAGTCTTCCTAACTTTTTGATTCTCTAAATCAACTAGTAAATTATCAGCGATTCGTCGTAATGAGTCATATTGTTTTTCAAACTCAATGATGTACGCATTCTTCTTATCGACAACACGCTCAACCTCTTCTAAAACCTTTTGTACAAGCTTATTTTTCCTTTCTAGCTTCATGATTTGATCCTCTTTTTCACAGATTACCACTCGCAAATTCTCATTGTCCTTTGCCATCTTCTAATTTTGTTGTTCAGTTTGCGAGTGTCAGTTCCCAACTCTAAGTTTTTCCGCTTCAGATATTCTTGATCCTCAACCTTGTTTCTCAAATCTCTAAGTTGTTTTTCCGCTTCGGTCCTGTGCTTGCCAGACTAATTCATCTCGACTGTTAGATGTCTATTTTCTTCCAAGAGAGATAAATTCTTTTGACGCTCCTCATATAGCTCATCCCGCTCCTCGTTTTTAATAATCTCCTGATAAGCTTCTGGTAACTTGTGTGATTGTAAATCCTCAACTGGTAAGGCAATAGTTACTTTACATCTGCTCTCAAGCCACGTTTCATACTCCGTTGTGCAATTCATGTGATTCTTATCCTTTCGCACCCTTCTCATTATTTTTCAAGCTTTAATTAGCTGCTGCAACTTTTGTTCAATATCTTGAGAATCATAACTGATCTCAATGTGCTTTAATGTGTGCGTGGCAAGGACAAATTGTCTTATGTATAGTTGACGGAGCACCATTAACGGAGCATAACTAGTACAACCCCATGGTCCTGGGAGCGGGACCCATTGATAGTCGCCACATTTTTAGATCATTGATGTTAACGACATCCATTGGCCTTTCCAAATAACATCTTCATCTTTCTACTTTGATAAGTGTGAGAGCCACAACACTCATTTTGTGGGAAACTGCAGATTACATTTGGCCATTCCAAATTCTGCAATGGGGATTCTCGTTTTCATCCATGAACTTGAAAACTTAACTTGAGCACATTTGAAATCCAGTGGACATCTTAGATGGCTAAGAAACCAAATACACAAAAGAGATGAAGAGCCGATGAACTTCCCTTTTCCAAGCGCTCGTATGTGATTTAAGGAACTAAAAGTCTCAACTAGAATTGAGATAACAGGGTTAACACCATGTTCAACTTGGACGAACATGTTTATCACTTTATCATCCACATAACCTTGAATTTTTGGAGACAACACGGTGCCATATATACACAGAGCATAAAGAGCCATACCCTTATCTTCTTTTAAGACATTTTGGGCGAGATTTTAGAGGTAATCCAGCGGCACACACTCATTCCCCATTTAACTTTCAACCTTTTCTCAATCTCAGATGCATGAGCAGTACCCAAGAGCTTGGATAAAGCTCTCTTCAATGTCAGCCTTTTGTCGTAATTATAAACTTTATCCGTGCTTTGCAGCGAGATGTTCAGTAGGGCTTGATATTCTTCAATTGTAGGAGTAAGATCAATTTGTTCCAAAGGTGAAACATCTATACATAGGGTCCCAGAAATGCATTAAAGCCTTAAGAACGAGAGAGTTGATTGTAATATACAGAAGATAAGCGATGTGACCATATTTGCCGACAAACAAACTTTTCTGCTCCGGTGAGAAATCCTCCCATATCTTCTTCAACCTCTCCAAGTCAGTATGTGAGAACTCTATCTTAGTGATTGATAGTAGAAGAACGATATCCTCCATTTTCAAACAATCTCCTTTTCATTTATGCGTTTCCTCTTACCATTGGGCTACTGTAACTTGATCTTCTATCACACTCGGAGTAGAAGTCATGGTCTCTAAAATATGAATGAATTGAATACTTCTCTATAATCCCTATTATGCAACATGATGCATGTATGTAAAAAGGAAAAACAAAGTAAGAAGTAAAACTATGGGAAAGAAAAGAAATGTTTAAAGAGCGTAGCACATATATACATGAACAAAATTAATCAGATATCATAATTAAGCAAAATCACTATTTCTATCAAACATTGGTAATGAGATAGGCTCTAAGAACAAAATGCATGTGTGGTTGGGCTCTCAAATATCTTAATAGGCTCTCACGTTGTCCTCACTATTATCCGAACGGAGTAACAGGGGCCCCCAAATTGTATCCCGGAAGGGGCAACCTGAATGAGAACTTTCATGCGTCTGCACAAGAACCGCAGTTCCACGAAGGCATTCCACTACTCATTCTCGCTAATCCTAAAGGGAAAGCCCACGTACAGGGCTAGTGTATGTGTGTGAAATTAGAAATTATGTAAAGAAATATACTTCGTCGAAAAAGGACTTATGTACAACTACATGCACGAATTAGAAAAAAATAATGAATCAAATAAACAAACAACGAACCACACAAAAGGATATCATATGATAAAATTTAGGCTTGGCTCTCTATTGATCTACAAATCGCTAGACTAATTGTTTCTCTCTAGTGGAGTCGCCAAGTTGTCGCAACGTGCATGCGTCACGGAGCGGTGATTGAAAAATTAATTTTGAAAAAATGAAATTTGAAGTCGCCACTAATCATTTTATAGCGTGATTGATCACCCAATTTTAAAATCAAATATTTTAATTGTGAAAATTTAATATACAGAAAAAAAGCTAAAAAATTAAAACACAGAAAAATAGAAAAATGTTTTTTTATAGAGGATGATGTCACCCTTTGTTGACAGAGGGTGAAGTCACCCTCTGTTTTTTTTTATTTTTATTTTTTTCTTTAAACATGTATATGTATCTAATTATTTAGTAAATATATTAATAATAAATTTTTTATGTGTAAAATAAATTAATCTATGAAAAATGCTTAATTTCATACATAATTGACATGAGCGTGGTATTTTTTTACTACATTATCTATTAATTATCATTTTTCATTTCTTCACTCAATTCTAATCAAATAGAAAAAGAATAATCACGGATGATAACTAATTAAAACAAGTGTCACTAAAAATAAATAAATAATTTTGTTTAGGAAATAAATATACCATTTTTTATTTTGGACTACTTAGTTTATTAATTACCATTTTTCCTTTCTTCCTTCATTTCTAGGAATGATCATGGATGATAACTAGTTTAAACAAGTGTCACTAAAAAATCAATAAAACTTTCAAAATTAAATTATTTTTGTTTGGGATATAAATATACCATTTTTTTATTTTGGACCACTTAGTTCACTAATTATCATTTTTCCTTTCTTCCTCCATTACTAGGAGTGATCCGAGATGGTAACTAGTTCAAACAAGTGTCACAAAAATGATGGTAAAAAATTAAAAAGAAAATAAGAGAAGACTTGTAAGAACATAAAAAAATTAAAATTTAAATAGTTGTATAATCTTGTATAGAGGATTTACTCTATATTTTATGTATTTTTATATATGAGAAATGATCATAGGAGATGTTTTCATCAAATGTACACTTTCAACCCATTAAAGGGTTGATTCACATTGAGTTAATTTTACACCTCTAAAAAGCTTTATCCTTATTCTCATTGATTGAATTGATGACAAAAAAAAATCGCATTATCAAACTTGTAGAGAAATAAATAGTACATGGAAATAAAACTTAAGATTAAGAGTAGGAGAAATGATAATGAATGAGGAAACAAACTTATATATGAAAAATGAAACAAATAAATATCAAATACATGAGTATGAAGAAGAGAGACGATTAATAAGAATGAACAAGATATATTGCAAGCTAAAATGCAAGAGATTTGAACTACCTTAATAGAAAGAAAAGGAGAAGATGGAAGATGAATAAAAATGAAAACTCTCATTCTTTTTCTTTTACACTATTTTCTCAAGTCCTCTCTTTCTCTCTCTAAAATCCCTTCTCTTTCTCACTCTCCAAATCTCCCCTTTCAAGTAAAGACATTCCTTCTATTTATAGGCAAACTTAAGATTCCACTTTTTATTTTGAGTCATTTTGTTCCTTTTTTTATTTTTTAGTCCTTGGACAAATCTTCTTATTTTTAGACATTGAGCTATTTTTCAAATCATACACATAGTCTTAGACTAGTATTTGGGCCAAAAAAAATAAAATTTATATTTTAAAATATTGGACCAGACAAAATACGATATCTACACCGTTTTTTATATTAAATGCATTCTCATATATGGCAGTAAATTATTTAATGATATCTAGACATGACAACACAAATCTTTAGATGTGTTGGAAAACTTCAACGCCTGAGCCCATAAACATATATTATAATAAATTGAAAGAGCCATCCTCAAGGCATTAATTGTAGATTTTGACTAATTTTATATTGATCTATGATGAAGTTCCCTAGTTTTTTTTTTAATTTTTAAACTTTGAAAAATCCATTGGAAGTCCCAATTATATTGATTTGTCAAAATGGCTATTAATATTCCTAGAAATTTAAAAAATGTATTTTATAATATCTTGACATAACAACACATATCTAAATGTTCTTAGAAATACCAAACCTTGAACCTATAACAAAGCAGTAGCTTCCAACGCTTAAAATTGAACTCCTCAAGTGCTAAATATGAATGTTTTATGAATTTCATACGGGACTACTTACTTATCTAAAGTGCACTTCTTACTTACCAAAGAAGTTTGCTGAAGGAACTGACCTAAGCATAGCTTTCTCTCTCAAATACAAATGTCAAGAAAGAGATTCTTTGGATGAGGGGAAAATTCCTTTCATTTATCTTTTAAGGCATTTGTCCTACTTATAGTATCAGTATCAGTCCTCTAGCCTATCGAAATTTGTGTTTTTATTAACCAACAACGCATGCACTTTGATGAATATTGCTCTAACATCAACATAGCAAATCATAATAGTTAAATGTTGACTTATATTGTTAATGTTTGGATGTCCTTTGTTTGATGTAGTTTAGCTGATGATTCGAGAATGTTTTCTTTATTGTGCCTCGCTTTCTAGTATCTATACAGTGTAATGAAAAATCTTCAATAAAAATCAATTAATGTATTACACTCTTTTACTGTTATAAGACGACTGAAATTAAATAAAAACTAATTGAATCCTTGAGCTACTCACTCAGCGATAAGTTTTTTGTTGCCTTTTAAATTTGATAAAGTTGGTCTGAAGACTATGCAAACGAAGAATGTTCTTTGTTCTTCAAAAGATTTTTTCAGTGCAGTTGAGCTGCCTTTATGACAAGGTATGATTTTGTTTTAACAAACTAAACCTTTGAAGTATTGGGTTATATGAAGTGGAATGTTATATAGTCATAGGCAGTTGCATGTTAAGAGTTTCCTTGAGTTAAAAACTGCTTAAAAAATAACTGCTCGTTACTAACAGTTGCAAAAATTGGAATTGATTTATTTTTTAAAGTATTATGTTTCAAGTTAAATGTATACTGATATTGTCCTTAATTTTGCGTCATTAGCAATCACTTTTAAATTTGACATTTTATGAGTAGCATCATATACTCATATCTTCTTAATTTGATTTTAAATATTAATTTTCTTCCTGTCGTGCAGAACGATTTTCGATTTCTATTTTATATGAAGAAAATGATAAATGGCTAGTCTTGCTGATGTAGGAGTGGTTGCGTGATATTGATATACATTGCAAAGTTTCATAACCATAATCATCTTGGTTTGCAGTTCTATAAATTCCCATTAGTTATCAATGATTAATTTTTTGTTTGAGTCGTGCCTCATAAATCTTGAAAATTTGATACATAATTGGCAAACTTATGATGATTTTGGTAGATAGTCTTTTTGTATGAGGTTTATAACTGATCAGTTCTCATTGATGGGTTGGGGAAGAAGGAATGTAAAAGATTTTTTGTTTATTTGACAGAATCTTCCTATCTTTGTATTATGTCTATCTGTATATAGTGCATGCCACTGAAACATTATTTTTGTATTACTTGTTTTAAAATGAATTTAACATAATTTGAATTTGATACACTAAAGTGTATGTAGTTCTTTTTTGAGCTGTTGATTGTGTTGATCACTGAACTTTATAGGACCAGACCCTGTTTCGCTGTAAAGATGGTTTATATTATTTTATGGCTGCTAAATATTTTGTTTACTACTTTCGGGAGAATTCGAGAACGTTGGTTTTCAATTCTTCCACACAGGTAAGTGAACTTGTGAATTTCAAGTCAAAATTTCATTATTGTTAAAATTCTTATTCAATATTCATAAAACTTTAGAAGTATATATTTTTCTATATCCAAGACAAATTGTTTTTTTTTTTTAATTTCTACTTTGGCGAACTAAACACACTACACTTAGCTGTGACAATCACATTGGCGTAGCAAT
Organism: Datisca glomerata; assembly: GCA_003255025.1. Lineage (NCBI taxonomy): Eukaryota > Viridiplantae > Streptophyta > Magnoliopsida > Cucurbitales > Datiscaceae > Datisca > Datisca glomerata. The sequence continues at coordinate 738,566 of QANY01006426.1, read as the reverse complement.
TATCTCGTGATTATTTTTCAGTTTCATAGTTGAAAATATGAATTAGGCGTTAACATAATCTTTTAAAGTTTATGATAAGAATTTTACTTATTCAATAATATTGATTGGATTTACTTCTCTTCTTTGATGTACTTCACTTAAAGATGATTAACATATACTATGATGATTTACCTTTATCATGCACTTTGATGATCTATCTTAGTTTTGAAAGTTTGAATCTCTTGCTTTGTTTTTTTAGGTTATCAGCATATATTCTCTGATTTTATGTCCTGATTTCATAGATTTTCTAGATCTAATTGTGTGAACTATTGTGTTGTTTCACTGATGATCTGTCTTAGTTTTGGAAGTAGTATCGAATATTTTTCATTATAAGTTTAAGCTTTTAAAAAACAACCAGCAAACCCAATGTTATTTTTAAGATTTTTTGATATCCAAAACTTTCTTCCTATGAGCAATATTTAGATTACATATCTATCTTTAAAAAATTAACTTAAAGCCATTCGTTCTTTAATGTTGTTTATTTCAAAAAATGTGTATGTGGTAAATTTGTTTTTTTAATTAATAAAATTCATTCAATTATACCTATTTAGGAAAGGATCATAAAATTGACTCCACAGGTTATAAAAAAATGAAATGAATTTAAATAGAAAATATCAAGACACTTAAACATAATTATAAATCGTCTAACAAATATTTGAAACATAAATAAATAAAGACAAATTTCAAAAACCATTAATAATGAAAACCTAGACGTAGTTCTGTGATCATGAAAACATAACTAATTTATTTTAATAATGCCACATGCATTTATTTCTCAATTTTTGGTTTCCTTAGTCTCCTTCCATAATGTTTGTGATGAATTTGAGTTGGTTTATCAATTTTGTAAATTTCTTTAGCTACAATGTTCTTTCGCCCCCGATTCATTTCCCCTTTCTTAACTAAGAACCTAAATTCCTTCCCTCTGCCAATATCAAATTCTTGTAGTGTTTGACATTTTTCTTTTTAACAATGCAACAAAGATAATTTACAATTCAGTACAAAGATTTACATAGAAAGTTTTTCAAAAAATTAAAATTAAAATTATTTTGAAAATTCAAGAACATTGCCAATTAAATATTCCGCTCAGCCAAACATTGTAACATTGACTTCAATATAGCCATCTGAAACAATAGCTCTCAATAAATATTTTCTCGTGAACATAACACTGTCCGCATTGGATTGAAAATAAAATGTTGTAGATTTATTTGCATGGGGTAGACTTATCCATTACATTTTGTGCAGTTCTTAAACCAAGTTTTTCCAACAAAGGCACACTGGTTTATAAACTTTTTTTTGCAATAAATTCTTTTAAGCTTACTATTGCAGCCTGTAATAGCCTTTTAGATGGAGTAATAACCTTTTGGATAGATTTAACTTTTCATAGGTATCTCGTTCCTAAACATGCAGCTTCTTCTTCATGCAGATTAATTGTTATCACAATTGTTGCAGACGTTGATAATGTTACTTCATCTATAAAATTAATAAGTTAAAAATCAATTAATGTAATATGGAAAAAATGGTAACCTCATTTAAAATACCTTTGAAACATATAGCGCGGAGGTTAATAGCAACAATTGTAGGAATGACTTGTGCAAAAGCTTCTTATTCAGACCCCTCGTTCACAGCCAAATCACCCCATATTGTCTTGTGCAGAAGATTCTAATTCAGAGGTCCAACAATGTTTGTCAGAATGTCTATCTTTTTTTGTGCAGGAATGATGATGACTGAGAAGACTTCCTCTATTCATCTATATATACAATTAATGGATTGCAACTTATCAAAACAAAGGGAAAGTTGCAACTCCTCGCTATTATATTTTTGTATTTTAAATTTAGTTATTACAAAATATATTGCTGAAACTTTTCAAAACAAACAGAAAGTTGCAACTCATTATTATTATAATTTTTTATTTTTAATTTAGTTATTATAAAGTACAGTAAAGACTGTTGCAACTTTTTAATTTAGTTATTACAAAGTAGTGTGTTAAAAAATTGTTTTTGCTGTAACAAATCAGATGCTTGCATGTGGTTAAGTGAAGGGTAATTGGGAAGTGAAAGTTTCATAGAGATTGTACCTTATTCTAGATTATAGATTAGCGGAAAATGCTCAAAATTGGGATAATGCTGGCACTCATGAGGCATTAAACAAATCACAGCCATCGTCCTTTAATTCTGATGGAGGTACGCATACACTTTAGGAAGAACATGATGTGTTATGTAAATTTGCTTCTTTAGCTAGGGAAGTTGAAGATTTGGAATTGAAGAAGAATAATCAAGTTAAATCTATCCAAGATATTGTATGTCAGATTTATGATAGCAACGAACTCACCACTAGTGTGTCCAATATTAACAACCTTTAAAGAAGGTCTTCACGAATAAGAAAATTCCCTAACCACTTTTACGAGGCAAATCTTGAATCCTTATTCACAAACATATAATCTTGGTCAGAAGAATCATCCGAATTTCACTTGTAGAAATGATAATCAAGTAAAAAATTTACAACAGCCACCCCCTAACCATAAACGTTTCAAAAACCACCACAACCCACTATTACAAAAAGGGCTTTTACGAAAGGTGAATACTCGTCGCAAAAGGGTATACACAACGGGGATTCATTGTCCTCTATGTGAGTGTCGTGTAATAAATTTTTACATAGAGACGGTAGAGAAAAAGGCGTCAAAACATATCATATTTACAACGAATGTATTTTGAATAAACGTCGTAACTGGTCAACCCTACCACAACAATTCTGGAGACAAACGTCGTGTTATTTTTCTATGCCATCGTAAAATATAAATAGATTGACGATGGCGGTTATATATAACGTCGTGAGAAAGGAAGCACCGTCATGTTTTCTTGAAATTTGTACGACGGTTTTCTGTATTACCGTCGTAAAAAAAGTTAAATGCGTTAGTAACCTTCTTCCTTATTACGACGTTTTATTTTTCACGTCGTATAATTCATTGTATTTATTGCGACGTTACATGTATTTGCCATCGTAGTAGATTTTCATTTTTTTACCTAAGTTTTTATATCTACCGTCGCAATACTGCTATTAATTTTTTTTTATTCCACCATAAAAATTTGCCTCAACCTAATTACAATTGATCTAAAAATATCAATCAAATTAATAAAACCATATGCAAAATATTAAACTCTTAGGATTTATATACTATCAATAAAATATGATAAGCCATAAGGCAATATTCAACAGATTCATAAGAAGAAAATAGGGGAGAAAGAAAAAGAAATTCAAGATTTTTATAAATCTTACTGTACCAACTGAAAAGAAAAAGTTTACTCTAGCTGCAAATGGTACAGTCTTCGGTCCAAGTTTCAGGTTTCCACCCCATGTTCTGAATCCTTCTTGCAACTGCCCTAATATGTGGCTGCCAATATGGCTGAACTTATCCACATAAGAAAAGAGTTCAGAGATTGATCGTAAAGCAATTACCATATAATTGCTTGGGGAAATAACTGTCAATGCAACTACAATAAATATAATTGCGTATATAGAAACTTTTTATATGATATATTACTATTATAAATTTGCAAATCATCCCCGGCTAGTATGATTATATCTTCATTAATATCATGATTTGATCATAACATGATGAACACTTACATCATCATAAACTTAAAAACCCATAAAAACAACCAAAAACACAAATGCAGAAATTAACCAAACTCACCAAAGAAAGCAACCAATAGAACAAATTCAAATGGTTCCCATTGATATTGTTCCCAGCCAACAACCCCCACTTGCTGTATCCTTCTTAGTCGCAGCATTCACAAAGTCCCAGTATAATAGCTTGCACCACTAATGCCACTAGAGATCAGATATACAAATACCAAAAAAAGAATCAGTCTAGTCTTTACATTATCCAAGTAAAGAAATAAGTCTAGATCTTATTTACTTATGGAGTTTGCACTTTATCTCATGCTACACATTATCCAAGTACATGAAGAGATCAGTATACAAATAACAAAAAACAAATTAGTCCGGTCTATACATATATAAAAAGAACGTTGTTAGCAATAAGTAAATCAGATCAGGAATAACATACGCTTTCATTGGATCTTCAATTGTTGCCTAGATTCAGCATCCTTTTGAAACAAAATACAAGAATCCTCCTTGAGCTGACATTTTTCAAGAGCCTATTCTTAAAAAGAATTATAAAATGCGCATAAATGAATTAGAAAAGTACCCTGTCAGGTTGAAGATTTAAAAAAATTGTTGCATAGAGCGCCAATATATTTTTTTATAAAGCAAACATAATTCTTTAATATGCTTTAATGAATACATACCTGTATTATGTTCCATAATAGTGTCTTCACCGTCGGGTCGAATATATGCAATGTCATTTTCACTATCTAAGTCATGAGTTTCAATTGGAGGCATCTCTTTTGCAAATAATTGACAATCCAATACTGTATCACCTAAATTATCATCAATAATATTTTCACGATAATCACTTTGAGGAGATGATAAGACGACTGACCATCTTGGATTTTGCGGATCTTCAATATAAAACACTTGCTTAGCTTGTGATGCCAAAATGAAAGGGTCAAATTTTCAATATAAGTGCTCTCTAACTACGACAACAGTATGACGTTTATGAATTTAGACATGGATAACGAATGAAATCAGGGTCATTACCATGTTGCAATGCATATTTGATAAAGTTCTCCACTCCAATTTCATAAGTTTTGGATCTTCGATCCTAAAACATCAATGACTTGTGCATCCTAAAATTTAGCAAAGAATAATATATTACAATAACCAATTTTGTGCTTTTAAAATAGAGATCATCACAGGCCATAGCCTCGCAAAATGAAAAAAAATGGCAAGAAAAAAGAAAATTGCTCTAAGAGCACACTAAACTTAAATATTTCATCACACCATTATTGAAACAATAAGACAATAATTTCCCTTTTCAACAACACAAGTAAGAAGTCATATAGCTTTTATGGAGATTCATTCATTCAACACTAAAACCATGTAGCTGTATGCGATTTTTATGTAGATTCATTCATTCAACACTTAAATCATATAACAGTAATACACTAAATATATTTTGAGATATACAATAAAAAATTATGAAGAAGAACTTACCGTGAACGAAGAAAAAGAGGACAAGAAAACTTACCCGTCAAAGAAGAACTTTCAATCTCTCTAATGGAGGAGTGTTGATTTTTGTGGATTGGGAAAGAGAATGGGGAAGAGGGTTGATTTTTGTTTGGCTTTGGATCAATTTTCAGAAGAAAATGGCTTCAGCTTTGGGAAGTTCTTCAACGATTCTGCTTCTGTCTAAAAATCCCATACAATTTTAGGTAAATTGAAAAGATATTGTGCAGCGCATCTCTATATTCGTAAGTTAGACTTTACACGACGGTAATTAATTTTACCGTCATCTAAGAACTCAAAACAGCAATAGTGGTACCTTTTCGTGCATTAGTTACGGTACCTCTTTTCGTGCTTCAATTTTTAATATTGCCATGTTTCTCTAACTTTTAATACTTTGTTTGTTATAAAGGTTTAATTCATAATTAACCGATATATTTAATTGAATTCTACCATATTAATTTAATTTTTCACAAGCACATGAAATGTTTAATTCATAACTAACCGAAATGCATATCAAACAATCCAAAAAGCATACGCTAGATTATCCAAATCGGCACAAAAACTATTCAATACATCAACATTGTTTAAAGGCGATCGCTATATCGATCAATACATTCTGTCCACTAGATTCGTATCTCAAACCATCCAAAATGCATATCAAATTATCTAAATCGACACCAACAAAATTCTATACATCAACATTGTTGAAGACGATCAATATATCAATCAACATATTGCGCCCATTTGATTCATATCTCATCTATCTCTTCCTTGCTAAATGTACATTTCTCAGCGTACTGTCAAAACAAAAATAACTTTCTTATTACAAATGAATGTAACTTAAGATTTAAGAAAATTAAATAATTAATTACTATTTTTTAGATCTCTATGTCGATCCGAAATTATATCTCTCATGAAGCGTATAACATAGAATCCACATTCAGTACTTCAAGATTGGATAGGCTGATGCTAAAAAAAAATAAACATTTTGTTAAATGATAATTCAAGAATTCAAGCAAATATAAATGACAGTGCTTTAATATAACTCATTACCACTATGTCTCCCCATGTAGGATTTGATCTCTTCTTATTTCCTATTAGAGCAGTAGCACTCTTCGAAGCCCTACCAAAAAAAAAGGATCAAATCTTCAAAGCCCTATAGTTAAAAGAAAATGTAAATTATTGAAAAATACATTTGTACAACTTCTTTTGCATAAGTAAGCTCACTTCTTTTTATAGAGTTAAAGCAATATGCAGTATTGTCGTAAGCATCAATGACGATTAAAATCCAATGAAATCAATAATGTATAACATATATTAGCAACAATAACAATTATATGCTAGAGCTTGTACTCAATATACATACCCAAAATTAAATGGAACCAACACATATTGTGTAGGATTAGCACTTCCTAACACACTTGAAATGAATCGTGATCTATCATGTTTAGAGCCAAATCCTGTAGCTATACGTGATGGGTCAACGAATGCAAATAAGTTCCCCATGCCTTCTTGATGCACTTTCACTTAAAGAAACCTAGAAGATGTAAAACTACATATCATTAGCAACAATATGACTACTTAACAGATATAAGGAAATAACGGTACCATTCTACCCTTACCCAATATATGCCATTACCATAGTTGAAATCGCACCCATCTCACAAAGATGACAAACTATCCTCTCTACCAATAAATACACTAACTTTATAACCAACTATTTCTTCCTTATAATCTATGCAAATGGTATGGTCTTGCTTGACAAGTTGGGCAAATCTGTAAATCGTATAGAGATCCCATGACATGTCAAAAGTCGAGTCATTTTCAAAAAATTTCTTCTTCTTCATCGGTTTCTCCTATATATACAAAAAAAATTACATTTCATACACAACCCTTACAACTTACACATAACTAACATTATATTATATATATTTATTAAAGTATTATCATTATTCTATCAATCAGATGCTCAGGCCAAGCCACGTAGGATCCAACAACTTGTCCTACAGCCAATAGTTCATTACCAACTGGAATAGGTAGGGGCGGGTCAATTATTATGGCCAGATTAACAAAGACATGCACATTCCCTTCTCCTACGGAAACTCCATAAATGCTTGCATCTGGGTCCATTGAGTCAATTAGCGTACCTTGCGCAACAACACCGTCACTTTTTTCCACAAACAATTTGCATAATTTTCCCTAAAGTAATTTAACATGTTGTTAATATATGTGCGCATATTTAAAATGAAACTTAAAAATTAAACTATACATTTTCAAAAGTTTTCATGGGGATAGGCATCACGTCCTTCTGTGTGGAACAACTTGCCTTATTTGATGGAGGTGTCTCTTTCTGAGAACTTTTAAATTTTTCTTCCAACTCTGTGTATTTTTCTTTTCACGTCAATTTCTCCTCATTCGTCTTCCTCATTTTTTTTTCATATTCAATCTTAGAATTTTTTCTAGGAAGTTGAAAGTATGATGTTGGATTAATAAAACTTCCTACACCCCTGACTCTGCCTCCATGCTCAGGAGTGCCCAGAGTCAAGGTGAATATATCATTTCTATCGAATGTAGGCATAACCTCTTCCTTAAGTTGGTCCTACATATAGTTGATATAAAACTAGATCATTATATATCATTTGGTAGAGCATGGAAAACCACAGTAGAATGAGATGCATAATTATCTTTTACATATTTGCTTATCTCTTATATAAGGGATGGGAAAGTCAGCAGCACTTAACTTTTACATATTTGCTTAAAGAGACTCTCACCCAACTGAATCATGTTGCAATTGAGAAGCAACATTCATATATCTATCACATCTTTCCTTTATTGCAGCAAGAGCTGCCAAACATTTCATGCTCTAACGCCATTAAATAATTTAATCCAACAGTGGTAATGCATGCTCTATCCGCATGAAACGAAGCCTCTTCTATCCTTCATTCCCATAAAACTTGCCCTCTAGAATTCTACCACATGTAGACAACATAATTGAAACCAATATCGTCTAAATGAAAAGAAGAAAACAGAACTGATTACATTTATTAATGGCTTACCACCATTTCAAAAAATTTGTTTAGTTCTAATCAGCAAACTAACATAACATTCAGAAAAAATGAAGCAAGATGGTAAGAAACTTAAATCTAATGTCATTACCACTGTAAATTTTGATTTATAATCACTAAAGTAGCATTACATTCAGTTTAAGGGGAGTGGCTTCACACGACTAGTAGGGTCTTCTTTTGATTCAACATGGATCATAAAAACGTAGCCGAGTACCCACAAAAGAATATATTGGAAGGGTACCCATGATAGTTTTAAGTCAGCTTAAGAATAAAAGAAACATTGAATTGAAAGGAATATTGTAGTTTTTATACATTAATATTAGACCCATTTGGTTCATGATGGGTCCAATACGTTTAGCCTATTGGTTTCAGCAGAAAATTTCAAATAAAGCCTAGAATTTCACCTGGTCTAGTAGAGAATGGAACTGAATTTTACTTACAGTCTTTTTGCACATTCTTCAGTATCCTCAACTTTCAAGTTCCCATTTTTATTTTGGCGGGCAGGCTTCGGCAAAGTAGCTTGATCTATATCTTCATTGATGCCTAAACATGTTTTCTGTGTTATATAACCGTAAGGTTTTGTATCAAAATTTTGATGGCTAAAGTCACTACAACAAAAAAAAGCCTACGATAGTGGCCAAAAAATGCTATCATAGGGTTTCAATAGTATTTTCGAAAACTCTATGTATACCGACGTTATTAAAAGTTTGCTATCTATGCTAGCGTTTTTAAACGCTATAAAAAAACCTACGATAACATTTTTTAAAAGCTATAAAAGTCCTTCATAGCATTTTATAAATGCTGTAGTAAGTCTTTTACAGTATTTAATAAATTATATCGTAGGTCTTTTATAGCGTTTTATAAATGCTATCATAGGTCTTTCATATCATTTTTCATTATTGTTTTGTTAATGCTATTAAATACTTTTTATAATTTTTTTATCACTTATGATTACAATTGTACAAATATGAATTGTATAGAAGTATAAAGATTACATTGAAACATACATATATTTTGACAATATCACAATATATCGAAATCATATCATTTGATTTAATTACTCAAAATTATTGCATAATATTCTATTAGAAATTATACCTCAAAATGACAATTATATTGATTTTTTCATACAACAAGCAAAGTAATACATCATAAGGAAAAAATTAAGTTCTAGTATAAGCCTACATCTAAATAAATTTTATAACTAGACCAGATAAGTTATGTAGATCTCGGGCCATTGGACGTAGGAGGAAGGGGAGGTGGCAGTCCTTTATGTATATTTTAATGTAATAAATAAAGGATTTTCTTGTAGTGATTGTGGAAGTCTTCCAATATTGAAGCTTCATGAACCGTTGTGTCATTTTTTATAATTTGCCTCACCTTTAAGCTTCCACTAAGCTTTCCTCCTACTGGTCACCCACGGAAACAAATCAAAGTTTCTAATGTTGGAGCAAGCCCTACAATAGGAGCCTCCATCTTGTTAGTCTCCAATTTTACAGCTTATCTACCAAGGGAAAATAGAACACTCAAACCTCTAAATGCAACATTAATACATGTACATCCATGTAAAAGAAAACAAGAACTTTAATTTTGAAATTAAGCACCCACAATGATATCACTCAACATTTAGAGGCTATAAGAATTACAAAGCGATCTCTTCATAACAACACTCATCCAACCAAACCTAAGAGAGAATGGGACATAGAATGTACCTCTAGAACTTGCAGCGTATCTATCATCTACCATAAACTTGCAATAATGTAGAAAAAAGGGGAAAAAGAGATGTTAATACTAAAAAATAAATAAGAGAATAGAGTACTATAGCGTTACATGTTGTTGGATAATCTATCTTTGCATCCAAAAATATTTCCTATGCAATGTCCATATTAGTAGATTTTATCAATTTCCTGGAATAAAGCAAATAATCAACTAAATAAATATGAAACATAACTTTTGGACAACAAGCAAATATATCTTAAAATTTCTTAGGACAAATAATAGTTAATTGATATGTCTTTCTCACTATAGCAAAGCAGAACCAGATGATTACAAATGGTTGTATAAACTATGCCTCTACTTTAGTAAGACATTGACATTCTCCATCGCCTTGTATGCAACAGATATAAAAATCCCATAAAATGTATAAATCTACCATGGAAGCATTTTTCTGGTGCATCCTAATCCTAGAACTATTACTACTTATATATAAATTAAGTGAAGTATTTTTTATTTTTTACAAATGATGATACATGAAAGGGATGATAAATAATGAGATATATCGTTATTAAGATTTTTGGAAGTTTTGTAGAGCATCCCACCTGAAAGTATCCTATAACAATTATCCACAACAAACAAAAATCAGATTTTCTCTATGAACAGACATAAGACATATATAGCAGATAAAGTTTAGAAAATTTAACTCAAAAGTCAAAACTTGAAATTGGACAAAACCTAAAACCCAGGGCGAAGATCGGATTTCAGACATGTAATCAAAAGCTCAAAACTCTTAGCTCGACCTAGAAGAAACACAAATCTGAAAAAATAGGTAGGTTAGGACGCGATAGACCCAAAACTGTGCAAAATCATTAACGCTTTCGACTCTAACCGGGAAAAATTTGGCCTCACAAGAAATCAAGAACATTTTCATTTCAAAACTTACTGCATGCCCAGAAATTAGGAACACAGACCCTAATCAATTAAAATAAAAAAAATCATGAAATCAGACAAAAATTACAAAAATTAGACAAATTTTGAGAATGAAACTCTTACCACTGGTTCTGAGCTGCGAAATCGAAGTAGGAGAGACCTAGGAGACAGACTGAGAGAGTGAGAGTCGTGAGGAAGATCTTGCTAGTGTGAGAGAAACCTGCAATGAAGCTGAAAGATAGAGTTGTGAGAGAGCTTCACGCCAGAAAGGTAAGAGATAGAGAGAGAGAGTTAAGATAGAGAGGTTCTCGAGAGCGAGCTAAGAGAGAGCTCGTTGGTGAACTTCGAGATCGAGAGAGAGAAATTTGTGAGATAGAGAGGGCTACAATGAAATAGAGACGCGGGGTTAAGAAATTTTCATTTGGTAAAGAGAGACGTGGGGCTTCACAAAATTTTTATTTTGCGCTTTTAATTTTTTATCATGTTTTATTGAAAAATGCGGTTGTGTTCTGTTATAACAACACATAATTGTTGTAGTGAGTGAATTACGAAAAGTACTTTAAAGAACAAAACACATTACCAACTCTTATTCTAATCTAGCATAGCCCTTTCTGGACATATGATGGTTGTACTTATATTTCATGTGTCTAATGTTGGGCTTTTCTTAATTGCTACATTTGAAACATAGAAGGTAATTAAATAGATTTATCGATAGATAATATCTTAAAATCTAAAAAAAATAAATACATTACCGCAGACTCTTCATGAATATGAGAATTTATAAATTTAACCAAATATCTTTGTTCAAGGAAACTATACATCTTTGGTGGATCCCTTAAAGCCTCAATATATCAGAGATACAGATATATTTCAAAAATTTATTCAGAGAAAGATTAAGAAAGAACGATCTTCGAAGGGAGCTTTACTGGGAAGAACTTGGAGAGATTTGTGAAGGGACTTTACCCAGAAGGACTTGGAGAGATCTGCGAAGCTTGCAATCCCAGAACGGAGCTTTACTGGGAAGGACTTCGACGCTTACAAATGGCAAGGTGGCAACGGCCCTAGGCGATGCAGAGCTTGGCATCGTGAATCTTTGCCCTAGGTGTCGTGAGGAATCTTCTTCTAGAGTTGTGCAGCGTCACAAATAGGAGGGGGAATAAGGGGTTTTAGGTCTTCGACGATTGCAAAACGGCACGGTGGCGACGGCCGTAGGCAGCGCAGAGCTTGGTGTCGTGAATGTTTGCGCGTCGTGAGGAAGTTGCTTCTAGGAGTCAAGTTTACGAGGGGTATACGTTAGGCAAACACAAAAGGTCAAACCTTACAAGACACTTAACAAAAAATAATCACTCCTTCCTAAAAATACCTGTGAGAAGGTCTCATTTCTCGTACAACATACTATCTTTTTCATCAAGGACACTGGCAAGTGATTTTAAGATAGACCATAATCTTTCCCTAACAATTCTAACACTATTTTTCAAAATAAAAGGAGAATCAACCACTTTGTCTTGAAATATCCTCATATTCCTCTCCAGCTAAATACAATAAATAAACACAATGAAACTACAGTTGATAATCCTTGCCTCCAAGCTTTTCCTGCCTATTTTCTTGAGCTACCATTTAAGAAGATAATCCCAAGTTTGAGCATAACATACCAATTCACACTTAGCTAGGAGTTTGTCAAACATCTCCCTGGTGGTTGTACAAGTGCAAAATAAATGTTCAATAGTTTCAAGCTCTTGAGCACAGAAAACACAAGCCCACTCTACTCCTTGTCCCATCTTGCTATAATATCTCTAGTTGGGAGCTTCTCTACACAAGGCAGCCGTGCGGTGAAAGAGCACCTCGGGATAGACCCAAAAAACCAAACCAACCTATGCCACTCAAAATCTTCTCTATGAGAGGATAAGGCATCATAAGTACTCTTGGTAAAAAATACCTCATTGGGTGAAGGTAGCCAACTCCAAGTGTCTCCCTGTGATGTTTGAGGGGGATATGTCCAAGTGGTGTTCATAGTGTGTTAGTCTATGTGCAATGCCTTGCTTAGGCCAAACCCACCCACCATCTTGAATTAAAATACTCACAGTAGTGTGCAAATTCCAACCTATGTGATGTAGCATTGCAGCCCCACCCATATGCCAAAGGATGCCCCTGAGGTGCCAAGGGTCGGTCAAGACAAAGGAAGAAAATCCATCTCTGATGTAGATAGTTCAAAAGCTACTCACCCTAACCCTTAAGTTCAGAATTTTCCTCCAAGCCCAAGTAGGATCAGCTATGAGTTTCACTGTGGATATAGAGTGTGCCTTGAGTTATTACTAGTGTTTGTTATCTTTTTACTTTTACGGAGAAAATTGATTCCAATGGATCAAAACTAAGATGTGAGGAATTAGAGATTCAATAAGAGAATGATAAAAATGTTTCACCAAAAGTGGAGTTTAAATCATTACCAACTAAACTTGAGTATGCATTTCTGAATGAAAATAACACTTATCCTCTAATGATATCTACTACATTAACTCATGAACAGGAGAGAAAATTGTTAAATGTTTTGAAAACACTTAAAGAAGCAATTGGATGAACACTAAAATACCTTAAAGGTATTAGTCTACTAATATGCACCCATAAAATTTATTTGGAAAATAATGTTGAACCCTCGCGATTACCATAAAGGAGGTCGAACCCTAATATGAACAAAGTTATGAGGGAAGAACTATTAAAATTACTTGACGTTACAATCATATATCCTGCATTAGATAGTGAATGGGTAAGCAATACTCAAGTAGTTCAAAGGAAATCCCCTTTGATTGTGATTAAGAATGAATTGGAGAATTAGTTCCTACTTGAGTCACCTTAAGTTGGCGTATGTGCAATGATTATAATAAGTTATACGCCAGTACTAGGAAAGATCATTCCGATTACCATTTTTAAATCAATTTCTTAAATGAGTATTATTCAAATATCTGTTGCTTTGGAAGATAAAGAAAAAAAACTACATTTACATGTCGTTTCGGTACTTTTGCCTAGAGGAGGATATCATTTGGTTTATGTAATGCATCAACCACATTCCAAAGATGCATGCTGGTTGAATAATGTTTAGAAGTATTCATGGATGACTTGTCTATAATTGGGGACATATTTTTTATGGTTGACTAGAGAATTCAGAAAAAGCATTAAGCTGATGGGAAGAAAAAAGATAATCATTAAATTCGAAAAAAATGTTATTTCATGGTTACATCAGGAATCGTCTTAGGATATAAAATCGTCTTAGAACATGTAATCTTGGAAAAAGTCAAACTGATTATGTAGATACCATATTTTGTCCGGCCTAGTATTTTGATACACATTTTTTTATTTTTTTGACCCAATGCTATAGAACCCAAAAAAAAACCTAAAAATGAATAAATAAATAAAAATTGAAATACAAAAAGGAAAAATGACAAAAACCAAAAATTGAATAAAAGGAAAAAAAAATTTAATAATCTTCTCTTCACGGTAAAAAAAATAAAATCTCTCTCATTAATGTATGCAATAATAGAATACTATGTCTAGATATATTCTTCATGTTTATTAATATATTATGCATCAATCACATTCTCAAATTTAGACTATTAAATATTATTTGAATAATTTCTTTTTACGGTGAAAAATAAAATCTCTCTCATTAATAAAGTAATGATACAAAATTAAGTCTAATACATTTTTCATATTTGGTAATATATTAAGCATCAATTACCTTCCTAAAATTTGAGCATTAAATATGATTTTATTTCTTTTTTATTAACCCTAATTTTTACCAAAAAGGTGACTCTTTGGATAGAAAATGGAAGATTTTTGGGAGAAGGGATTGAAAATTTGAAATTTTAAAGAGAGAGAAAGAGAAGAGAGAGAAGAGAGTGCCCGGCCGTTGCCATTGCCACCGCCGGCACCACCTCTGGCCAGCATTTTCCGACGATGAAAGAATTACCTTTGGATTCATCTCAACGTCGACTACCACGCCTCCAAGTTTCACCATCCCTCACCGATGACTTTTCCGGCGAACACCCACCACCATTCAAACCTTCCCATTAAACTTAACCACTCCAACCTACTTTTCTACCGATATAACCATCGTCTTCGTTATCCCAAAAGTCCAAAATTCAATAAAAAATTTCCAACCAAATATCTCACACATCCGGCCAGACTCATTACTTAAGTTCGTTCAGAGGATCCTCTTGAAATCTTCATAATGATAACTACTGGAATCAAATCCAATATCAAGAACATCTACCAATTATTCTAGAAGTGCGGCAAACAATATTATTTATTTTTAATGCATATATGTTTTTCTTCCTTGTATTATTTTATATCTGTATGCTAACATATTAAAAGGTATATGAAGATGTTTTATACTATTTCTTTTTTTGTAAATTTTGTTATAAATCTTAAAACGATCCTTATTATTATTATTATTATTTAAATTTATGTTTGAAAAATAGGTTATTTCTTTTGAACCTATAAAATTTTAAAATCAGGTTGTTAAGATATTGGAAGTCCAATTCTCTATTCTCAAGAGGTGAGGAATTATATTTCAGAAGTCCAAAATAAATTCCAATATTTTTTCATAAGCTTACAAATAATTTCACCTGACATGGTTTAGAGATATTGGATGTCTAATTCTCAACATTCAAGATGTATGAAATCATACTTGGAAGTTTGAGTATTATTTCAACATGATTTTTACAATATCAAATCATTCAAAAATAAATTTGTACATACATGATTTATTAAAATGATATTTTAATGTTAAAATTCTTTATTAAATTTATTAGAAATCTAATTTTCTCAAGATAATTAAATAAGAACTATTTTTGGAAGTCAAATTCTTAATTCATAAATTTTTGAAACATATAAATATTTTTAATAACAAATTACTAAAAAAGTTTATTAACTGTCTTCGTGCCACTCATTAATGTGCAAAACTTGTTTAATTTTTGATATAAGATAGTACATTGCTAGACATGTCAAAATAAATTTTTAAATTATTTTCTTAGAATAAATTATTTTAAAATATAGCATTTAGTAAAATGGGTAAGCGTTTAACCAACGGGTGTTGTGATATGCTAATACATTCAACTATGATACAATTCTGGGTTTTCATAGCACTACTATAATTTTAGTTTTAGATAACAGTAACATCTATAGTACAATGACAACTATCTAAAATTTATTAATGGAAAATAGTTAAGGTGGGGTAATTCGGGCATTGATGACAGCTCAAAAATTACCTGTCATCAATGTGTTCTCTACTATGACAGCTAATTTTTGGACTGTGGTTATAACTTCTTATAATGACAGGGGTAAAAAAACCGATCATAGTTCTATAGTATTAAAAAACTTACTAACTACCCAAAGTTCATTTTATTTACGGAAGTACCATCCTATTTAATCCATCCTAAACCCTAGTTTTACTCTTCACAGTCTATTTTCTCTTTGACAATGATGAGTGGCGATTTGGAAGAAAAGAAAGCGCGTAGGTGAGCTTCATGGGGCTTCCAGGCCAGCTTCGACAGTGGGGTTTGATGATGAGGTTCTACTCTTTACAGTTTATTTTCCATTTGTGTATGTTTTCATCCCCAGCTTCTATTTAGCAAAGAGAATGGGTATCAGAAAACCTAGGATTCCTAAGCTCTCAAACACACACACACACACACACATACACACACACACACACACACACACACTCTCTCTCTCACTCATTTTTTGGGTTGATAAATTTATGGAGCATTTGTGGATTTCTTTTCTTAAATCAACTATGAGGATTATCCCATTTCTCAGTATTAACCTCAACGCTTTCTTGTTCTCGAAATTTGTTGTGTTTTGAGGCAATATTCTTTTTTGGGAATCAACAAAGCTCTGTGATTTCGATTATTTTTTATTGTCGCTTTGTCCGATCACTTCTTTTGGTGGGTCGTAGGTAAATTTTGCTATTCTTTGAAATTAAGTTATAAAAAATATCTCTGACCTTCAGTTTAGGTGATATATGTTGACATTTTTCAATCTTTAGGAAAGAGTTTCTGGGATGTGCTTTGAACAATTATTGTGTTTGTTTTGTTTTGTACGGATGGTATACTTAAAAGATACTCAAGCTAGCTCTTTGTTAATTAAGTTCTTCTTATTATCGGTTATGATTTTAGTAATCTACATTTTTATTAATGTTGTTCTTGAACTTCTAGGTTGGTTCTTCCGTCAAGGAAAGAGTTTTTGAATTTTTGTATCATATTTATATGTTCATTTTCTACTTACTGTTATGTTTCTTGTGTGAAGAAAGATCAATTGTAGTTACAATTTATTGTTTTTTCACGGTTTGTTAGAGGTACTCTGTTGGAACACTCGATATTGTCAATTTCTCAATGTGATATCTTATGATATTGAAAATTCAATTTTACCGTGATTCTATTGTTGTTCTTATATAAGAAACTTGGATTGACATTCTCTGTTTTCTTAATCTGTGTAGGATCTTGAATGTAACTCTCTCTCTCTCTCTCTCAGCCCTAGCTCAAGCCGATGAAAGGTCAAGCTTACTTATTCTTCTATACTAGTAGTTTTATGCTTGGACGTGTAGATACCGTATTTTATCCGGCCTAATACATGAAATATACATGCTTTATATTATGGCTCTTTTAATAATCCAAGACAATATGTATAATTTGAAAACTAATCTAATACTAAAATAAGAAAAGTGGTCCAAAGACTAAAAAGAAAAAATTGAAAAAAGAGGACTAAAAAAATAAAAATTGAGAAAAAGACTAAAAGTAAAAAAAGGCAAACCCTAATTTTTCCTATAAATAGGAATGAAGTCTTCACTTAAGGGGAGGTCTTTTGGGGAGTAAGAAAAAGGGGGGGGAAAGTCATTTTTTTGAGTGAGAAAGAGAGGGGTTGGAAAGAGATGTGATTTTAGAGAGAGGAAGAGGTTCTACACTTCTATTATCTTCATCTTCTTCCATTTCTTCTTCTCAAGGTAGCTTAATTGTTTGGTACATTTATTCATAATATATTTTGTTCATCTCTCTTCTTCATATGAATGTAGTTGATATCTTTTGTATTTTTTA
>QANY01006426.1:649733-708788 GCA_003255025.1 Datisca glomerata | reverse complement strand
AAAAAAAATAGACATATTTACGTTAAAGAAATATATGGTTTATTTTTCATCATTTTTTTAAATTTATTTATTATTTATTTAATAATATTATTATTACTATTATATTATGTTATAATATATAATATTATTAAAAAAAAGCATAAAAGGGATGCAACAAAGGAACTTTCCTCTGTTGCAGCCTATATATATATAATTTTTTTTAATTTATTACATAATATAGTCTTTTACTTTATTCTTGCATTTTTATAATCTCAACATTTTATGTTTTCTATAATTTGACATCCTATAGCTTATCTCTATTCTTTTACTTCCATTTTATTGTAATTATTAACATTAGTTTCCTTTACATGTTTATTTATTTAACATTTTTGCATCGCCATGCTTATAATATGATTCTTGCATTATTCCATTATTATTATAATTAATGTTCATGTATGCATGGATTATAATTTTAATAATTAAATTTAGATTTTGTTACTTCTATTATTTAATTTTCACTAAAAAAAGGCCGACGATGAACTTTGAGATTTTTGGGATACCAAACTTCTCGAACTACTGAGGTGAGGAGTTATTCTGGGGATACCGAGAATAACTCTAATAATGCTTTGATTGAAAAAGATATGAGAATACAAAAAAAAGTAATATTTTTTAATGGTCTTTGAACCACCCATTAAAAGTAATTTATTTTGTTCATTTCTATGATACAAAATTCCTCAAATGGGACATTCAAAAATAAATCTCTTTAACATTTGCCTTAAAATAAAAAATGGATAGTATTTGATTAAATTTGGTAACCATTTTACAATGGGTGTTGTGGGGTACTAATACCTTCCCCACACACAAACGACCCCCGAACCAACTTTGAGTTTTCGTAGACCAAAAAAAAAATTTCATCTTAAAATTGGGTGACCAATCACACCCTAAAATGATTGGTGGCGACTCTAAATTTCTTTTTCCTAATAAAAATGAATTTTTTTAATCGTCACTCCGCGTCGCACGCACGTTGCGACATGACGACATGTTTTAGAGTTGTGAATTGGATTTTAGATTGTAAGAAATCTACTTTAATGGTTATAATTGATGAGCTAAACATTGAGCACATATGTTATGATGTTTAACTTGAATGAAGAAAGAATTCAATCTGTAATTGCTCGTTTCACAACAGGGGTAAAACTTATTAACCATTCTTGTAAAGGTCAAATTTACATTGAATGGTATTCCTATTAGTTTGTTTGATAAGATTATTTAGAT
The DNA here is from genome assembly GCA_003255025.1 of Datisca glomerata. Classification (NCBI taxonomy): domain Eukaryota; kingdom Viridiplantae; phylum Streptophyta; class Magnoliopsida; order Cucurbitales; family Datiscaceae; genus Datisca; species Datisca glomerata. Next base: position 707,537 of record QANY01006426.1, on the reverse strand, counting down.
ATAGTGAAACTTATTATTCACCATTCTTATTAAAGACATTTAATTTGAATGATAGATGCAATTGGACCTATCATCTAAAGATTTGGAAGGTCTCTGTTGTGGGATATTTATAGATTACCAAAGGGTTAATCAATTGCCACACACTGACAGATTCAGTTAGAACCGATGATTGGGCATGATAGTGAGTTTAATTACACGCTTTTTGATTGTTGTGGGTTCTTTTATGCTTGAGATTTTTGCAGGTTTGATAGGTTGACAGATTATGAAGCCTTTTGTCGTATGTTTTGAAAGCATGTGAGCTTGTTTGAATGTGTGTGTACTGCAGAGCATGTTTGATCGGTATGTGAACTTTTTTATGGTACCAACGATGATGGGGATTTACCATCATTGTACCCCTTTATAATGACGGTTTTTTTAAATGACTATAGATGATAGCCTAGTAGATGATAGTCGGTCAGTCTTCAATATAAGGTTATAATGACAGGTTTTATCCGTCATCTAACCCTGACCAAGAACATTTCATCGCAAAAACTTTTTTGCCACGAATATTTATCTTTGTCGTCTAAACTCTTTTGGGACCAATTTTGTTTGGTCACAAAATATTTTTTGTGACCCACTTTTACATTTTTAGAATGTAAATAAAAAATACTGAAATTTCAGATTTCATATACATTTCTGATAGTAATGATATCATCAGAAAATTTATCAAACCCGATATTTTAATAAGAAATACATATATTAATCATTAATATATGTAATGTAACAAATAAGTAGTAGTTCATTACAAAATCTCCGAATCATAGTTCACTACAAAATGTGATTCATAAATGTATCCAAAAAAAATAAATTAAAAAGAGTGCATTTAAAGCTTGATGTTACAACTACAAAGTTTAACAAATATTTTGAACCTTATGTTTCTATTGTTGAGCCATCATCAGGAGGTGGAAAACCGTTTTGTTGAGCCCAAGCGAGTAAGCTTTGTAGTTGGCTCTCCATCGGCTTTATTTGCTTCTTTAATTCTATTATTTTTCCAGAGGACTTCTTCAACTATCTCTTATTCGATGTGAGATGTGGCATCACCAGCGATAGACTCATCCCATAAAGCACGCACGCATTCCTGTAACATCCACAATGAGGTAAATTCCAGATAAAGATGTTCATCAATGAGAAAGTTTTGAAAAATCATCCAGCAAAATTCGATTCAAAGTGATAACCCCCCATTAGAACTAACACTATTATCTTTAGACAAGGAGCATCAATGAGAAAGTATTCAAAAATCATCTAGCGTGCTCAACCCCTCCCCCCCCCCCCNNCCCCCCCCCCCCCCCCCCCACACACACTCTGAAACTAACAATATTATTAGACAAAGAGCAACAATCAGAAAGTATTCAAAAACCACCTAGCACGCTCAGATATAAAAGTAATAACGCCCCATCCCCACACACACATTGAAACTAACACTATGATCTTAGACACTGAGCATCAATCAGAAAGTATTCAAAAAGAGTGTGGAAAATATTTGAGACGTGGCAAATTTGAGTTTCAAGAAAGATTTAAAATTACCCACAACAAGGTGTCTAAAATAATGGAAGGTCCATCAACCTCGATTAACAACCCTAGAGCTCCTATAACTAGCCTTACGAAATAGCTTGAGGATATGAGAAGCGAAGTCACTAGAATTAATGGCTTAAACCTCATGTAACTCTATGATTGGGGCAACTATTATGAGTATTTTCTAAGCCCCCTCTACGAAGGTGACACACGTCTCCTTATAAGTTTAAAGTGGATCACCCATGAAGCTATGTTAAAGTGATTTACATGACCTTAGGTCAGCCACTTCGGGCGTGTCCATACATAAAGTGTAACCTGCCCTATTAGAAAAAAGAAATAGATGGAATGTTCATTATTGCATTGAGGTCTTTGTTCTATGATATGATGATCGAAAATGCTTCAAATAATTTTTTTTTGATATTATAGTAATTAGTGAAAGGACATAATATTGAGGTAAAAATGATAGAATTTTTGAAGCCCCACTAGAAGCATTCATCAAGGATAAATGCTCGATGAAAAAGGCAAAAAGAAGGAGATTTATAAAATAGTTAATTAAGAATATTCACCACAAGATGGATGTTTTAACCATTTGTAAGATACAATGAAGGGTTTCGACATGCAACACCATATGTGGCACATACCTTACATATGCCATACAATTATCACTCTCATCAATCAGCTTGTCATAATAACCCTAAACATGATTGGAGACCACAAACTCACCTACAAAATATTGTTCATGTAGTTGAGAACCAAAAAGGAAGTGGAAATATCAAATATTCACCGAGTATGATATAATTTCCATGTGTTACATAAAGCTTTTATAACTGTTGATCCAGAATAATCAATTGGTGTATGTTTCATATGATCCCATTCAGCCACCATATCCTACGTGGTATGAACCAAATGTTCAATGTGACTATCATGTTAGGGTAGTAGGCCATTCAATTGAGAATTGTGCACCACTAAAAAATAGAGCTCAGACACTAATCAAAGCTGGTTGGCTAAACTTTAAGAGAGTTGATGACTACCCATAATTAGTTTTAACTCTCCACCAAATCATGAGAATACCATTATAAATTCTGTGGAACATCTTTCTTCATGTGATAATGGAACAATTTGATGTGGTGAATGTTTTGATAGTTGCGATACACCGATGCTTCCATTTACCATTGTTACCCTGATCATGAGTTCAATAATTGAGATGTCACTGAGTTGTCAATGCTTCTTAGAGATTTTCAAGAGTGACGAACTAATGTCAAATTTCTGAAAGCTCTACCCAATGTCTGAGTAAACTTTGTCATGCATTTTCTTATCGTGTTTCGTGTAATTTTAGTCCTCTCCTATTTTCAGTTCTAGTTTTATCCCATCTGCTCTTATGTTCATTTCAAAGTTAGTAAATGCATTTCCAATTCCTCATTCATTGATGTCATACTTTCCTATCTCTCTCATTTCTTTCCTTTCACCTAACAAACCAACCCAAATTAGGAATGATGATTATGAAAGTAAAAGCATAAGCAATATCAAATATAGCTTCAAAAATCTCATTTTTATTGAAGAGACGAATGAAAATGAAGAGAATCTTTTATATGGTGAATAAAGACATTACGGAAATGATATTATTCTTAATTGAGGTCATGTTTTTATTGAATTTTCTTCTTATTGGAAATGATGGAGAGACGTTCTTTGACCTACCCCAAACACTTTTATCCATTGCAAGCCCAATTGAGCATAAAAAAATTCCATTTCATGACACCCAGTCAATGATCACTCCCTACATTTAGGCAATTATTCTTTTTGCCAATGTACGTCTCATAAGCTGAAAAGTTTCTCAAATTGGGGTGAAATCAAAAGGCAAAGACAAAAAAATCAATGAAAAAATATATTGCATTTGCAAAAAAAGTCAAAACCAAGTGAGCCCTGTGATATTTTTAAGAGTGTCCTAATACATTAGGGCAGAATTTGTTCAAAAAGATTTTAAATGCATTCTCCCAAACTGGGGACACTTGTAAGAAAATTCTTATGCAACTCTTATACTATTTTGATATTTAGGACAAAGTGTGAAAGGCTACACTAGGGCAGTCCTCGTTTGTTAAAATCCTCAACGGTGATCATTGGGTTAGACATACATTTTTTATGAGTTTTAAGCCTTTTATATCCTTTCTTTTTGCAGCCTACAAACCCTAGGCTACATTACAATCTAAATGAAAGTCCTCTCTAGACCAAGATGATTTATTTATAATAAGAGCGTGACTTTGAATAATTTAAGACCTTAATGTATATCTGTCATGAACAAGACATCACATTTCAAAAAAGTGAAAAAGAAAAAAGAAAAAGAATGATCACTATGAGTATGGAAAGCGAAGTTATGTGAAATTCTTTTAATTCTCATAAGAGTCATTCCAAGAACTGGGAAACATCTTATTCCACAGTTTATATTCTCATACTCTCTTCAAATCTTTGTTTATCACCATTTCTTGATCAATAAAATTATTTCAGTCACAATATTTATTCTATCATTCTTACTTTCTTCATTTCTTTCCCCCAATATTCAGAGCATGTAGATGACAATGCAAATTACACTTGAAATTACATAGAAGCATGAATTTTGGTGAAAAATCGAGAGTTCGAAAGTTCGAGAGTTCGAGAGTGAGAGAGAGAGAGAGAGAGAGAGAATGCGGTCTGAATACATGGCGAAAATCTGAAAAGGCACAATGAAAAAAAGTAGGATTGTAGCTACAATGTAGCATATGCACAATGAAAACTGAAAAAATGCATTATGACATTTTACAAGATGGATCGAGGTAAAGTTCCCCTTTTCTCATTTGCCTCTGCCACGAAAATAAAGTTAAAATCTTGGAGCACGATCCGACAAAAATAAGAAGAGTTACAATTATAGTGAAAATATGAAAATCGTACCATAGGCAAGTTGATAGTACTATACTACAAGGCATTATGCTCAAAGTTAAAGCTCAAAAGAACATCATTTGGTGCTTTACACATTTGAAAATAAAGAAAAGAAGCAAAATAAAGAAAATCATTTGTTTGTCTTTGCCATTAGTAAAATGTTGAAAATTGGGGCATGCTACTGTATAAAAAAATGCATGATTCTCTCGAAAGTATGCTTGACATCTCCTTGCCACATGATCTTTGTCTAAAGTGACTATCTTGAAGGATGACGCAGATGACCATAATAACCCATTTTGAAAAAAAATCATCATTAAATTTTCTTAAAATGTTCACAATCATGTATAGCCTTCACAATGTCAACATCATCTCACTTGCATTATAAGTTAAGAATTTCATTGCACGGACATGCATCATACTAGCTGCTTTTATCTATTTAAAATCATCAAGAACATCCATTTGAAGTCTATGGACACTACAATATTTAGAGCCTACATTGGTTTAGATTTGTTCTCATATAAGACTTGCATAAGTCAAGTTCAAAATCACTTTTAATCAATATGGTTAAATCGAACCAGACTCAATTGCGGTTGGAGCTTGGTGTCAGTGAAAAGTCTTTTTTCTTATTTTTGATTAAATTGATCCCGACATAGTCACGGTCGAAGCCTGGTGTGAGCACCTGATCCATCCAATCAATATGGTTAAATCAAACTGGACTCAGTCACGATCGAAGCTTGGTGTCAGTGCTAGGTCTTTTTTTCTTTTTTGGTTAAATCAAACTTGACTTAGTCACGGTCGAAGTCTGGTGTCAACGCCATGTCCATTTCAATCAATATGGTTAAATCAAACCTGACTTGGTCATAGTCGAAGCTTGGTGTCAATGCCAGGTTCTTTTTTTCATTTTTAGTTAAATCAAACCTGAATTAGTCGCGGTCAAAACCCAGTGCCAGCACCTTGTCCATTTCAGTCAATATGGTTAAATAAAACCCGACTCGGTCACGGTCGGAGCCTAGTGTCAGTGCTAGTTTTATTCTTATAAAATAAAACCCGACTTTGTGGCAGTTAGGATTTAAGGTTTAGAGTTTAAGGCAGTCGATGCTCAGTGTTAGCGCCTAGTCCATTTCAATCAGTATGGTTAAATTGAATCTGACTCGATCGTGGTCGAAGCCTGGCGTCAGTGCCAAGTCTGTTTTTTCATTTTTTTGGTTAAACTGAACCCGACATAGTCAGGGTCAAAGGCTGGTGTCAGCACCTGGTCCATTTCAATAAATATGATTAAATTGAACCCAACTCAGTCATGGTCAAAACTGGTGTTAGTGCCAGATCTATTTTTTTCTTTTCATTTTTCGTTAAATCAAACCCGAATTAGTCACGGTCGAAGCTTATGTATATCAAGGTCTATTTTCATTTTAAACATTTTTGTTAAATTGAACCAAACTCAGTCGAGGTCGAAGCCTGTGTCTATCCGTGTCCGTTATCATTTTTAATTTCTTCAATTAAATCGAACCCAACTCAGTCGCGGTCGAAGCCTATGTCTATCCAATTCCATTTTCTTTTTAAACATTTTCGGTTAAATTCAACTCAACTCAGTCAAGGTCGAAGCCTGTGTCTATCCAGGTTCATTGTTGTTTTTAATTTCTTCCGTTAAATCGAATTTAACTCAATCAATGTTGAAGCCTGTGTCTATCCAGTTTCATTTTTACTTTAAATATTTTAAGTTAAATCAAACTGAACTCAGTCGTGGTTGAAGCCTGTGTCTATCCAGATCCGTTGTTATTTTAATTTCTTCAGTTAAATCGAACCTTACTTAGTCAAGGTTGAAGTCTGTGTCTATCCATGTCCTAAATTTGGAGTATTAAATATTATTTTGCATAATTTTCTCTTCATGGTAAAAAATGAAATCTCTTTCATTAGTATTGTAATGGTACAAATCTAAGTCTCGATACATTTTTCATATTTGATAATATATTAAACATTAATTACATTCCTAAAATTTGAACATTAAATATGATTTATTTCCTTTTATTAACCCTAATTTTCACCTATAAAAAGGTGAATCTATAGAAAAAGGGGAGATTTTGGGGGTAATGGATTAAAAATTTGAAATTTTAAAGAGAGAGAAAGATAAAAAGAGAAAAGAGAGTGCTCGACCGCCACCACTACCATCACTACCGCCGTCAGTGCAACCTATGACCGGCATTTTCCGATGACAAAAAAATTACCGTTGTATCCATCTCAATGTCAACTACCACCCTTATGTTTCAACCTAATCAGACGAACAATGATCGTGATATGACCAGTTAAAATTTTGTTCTAAAACTTTCAGTCTTCTGCCATCTATCATCGGCAACTTTTCCGACGAATGCCCACCACCATTCATACCTTCCCATTAAACTCAATAACTCCAACCTACTTTCCTACCAAAACAACCGTCTTCTATGTTAACCAAAAGTCCAAAATTCAAGAAATTTTTCTGACCAGATATCTCACGTATCCGGTAAGACTCATTACTTAGAGTTGGTTTGGAGGATCCTCTTGAAATCTTCATAATGATAACTCTTAGAATCCAATCTAATATCATGAACATCTACCGATTTTTCTAAAAGTACGATAAACAATTTTTTTAATGTATACATGTTTTTCTTCCTTTTATTATTGTATATCTCTATGCTAACATATTAAATAGGTATATGAGGATGTTTAAAACTATTTATTATTTTGTAAATTTTGTTAAAATTTTTAACACGATCCTCATTATTATTATTTAAATTAATGTTCAAAAATTAATTTATTTCTTTTTAATCTATGAAATTTTGAAATTGGGTTTTAAAGATATTGGGAGTCCACTCAAGAAGTGGGGAATTATATTTCGGAAGTCCAAAATTAATTCCAATATTATTCATAAACTTATAAATAATTTCATCAAATGGGATTTAGAGATATTGAAAGTCCAATTCTTTACATTCAAGATGTAAGATATCACACTAGGAAGTCAGAAGTTGATTTCAACATGATTTTTACAATATCAAATCATTCAGAAATAAATTTGTAAAATGATATTTTGAGAAATATTAGAGTTCTAATTTTTCTCAAGATAATTAAATAGGAACTTTTTCCTGAAGTTTGATTCTTAATTCCTAAATTTTCTACACACGTATATGTGAATTACTAAAAATTTTATTAATCCCCTTCGTATCCTTCATTTTCACAAAATTTGTTTCAGTTTTGATACAAGATTGTACATTGTGTGACATGTAAAAATGTTTTAAAATATTTTTAGAGCCGTTCAAATGTTAGGTATGAGACTTTGGATAATTATGTTATATCTTTTAACTATTGTATTTTTTCTCTATATGAGCAATCATCATCATCATCATCAACATCATCATCATCAGTAGCAGCAACAACAACAACAATCATCATCACAACCATCGTCATCATCATCATAGATGTATCATTTTCACTACTTCATGCAACATCGTTTAGCATTGTTACAATTTTATCATATAAGTTGATTTATTTTTTAGTGACTGGAGTTATCTTTCTCCTTATTTATTTAAAGACAATGCACAAAAGTAGAGGGAGTTAACAAAAGGAAATATTTTTTTAAATGTCCCACAATGTAATATTTTTAAAAATTATTTTTAAATGTCACACAATGTACTATCTTGTACCAAAATTGAAACAAATTTTGTGACACTAATGAGTGGCACGAATGGCACGAAGGTCATTAATTAAAACTTTAGTATTTTGTTATTAAAAATATTTATATGTTTAGAAAATTTAGAAATTTATAATCGGACTTTCGAAAATAGTTCCTATTTAATAATCTTGAGAAATTAGACTTCTAATATCTTTCAAATTTTCATTCTAATAAATCATGTATGTACAGATTTATTTTTGAATGATTTGGATATTGTAAAAATCATGTTGAAATTAAACTCAAACTTTCAAGTACGATTTTTTACATCTAGAATGTAAAGAATCAGACTTCTAATATCTCTAAATCACGTTTGATGAATTATTTGTAACTTTACGAAAAAATATTGGAATTAGTTTTGAATTTTTGAAATATCACCTCTTGAGAATAGAGAATTGGACTTCCAATATCTCTAAAACCCGATTTCAAAATTTTATAGGTTCAAAAGAAATAAATCTTTTCCAAACATTAATTTAAATAATAATGATGAGGATCATGTTAATATTTATAACAAAATTTAGAAAATAATAAATAGTTTAAAACATCCTCATATCCATATTAATATGATAGCATAGAGATACAAAATAATACAAGAATGAAAAATATGTATACATTAAAAATAAATAATATTATTTACCGTACTTTTGGAATAATTGGTAGATCTTGATATTGGATTGGATTCTAAGAGTTATCATTATGAAGATTTTAAAAGGATCCTTCAAACCAACTTTATGTAATGAGTCTCGCCGGTTATGTGAGATATTTGATCGGAAAAAGCTTCTTGAATTTTAGACTTTTGGGTTAACAGAGACGGTTGTTATGTCGTTAGGAAAGTAGGTTAGAGTGATCGAGTTTAATGGGAAGGTTTGAATGGTGGTTGGCATTCGCCAGAAAAGTTGCCAATGAGAGATGTTTGAAGAGTTTAAATATTTAGACCAAAAATTTAAATGACCGTATCTCAATCGTTCGTCCGATTGTGTTGAAACTTGGAGGGGTGGTAGTTTACGTTGGGACGAATCTGACGGTAAGTTTTTGTCACCATAAAATGTTGGCCGGAGGCTTCTCCGGTGGCGGCATTAGCGACGACCGGGCATCCTCTTCTCTCTTTTTCTCTCTCTTTAAAATTTCATTTTTTAATCCCTTCTCCCTCATCCCGTTTTCTACCCAAAGTGTCAGTTTTATAGGTGAAAATTAGGGTTTATAAAAAGGAAATAAAATCATATTTAATGCTCAATTTTAGAAAGGTAATTGATGCTCAATAAATTGTCAAAAATGAAAATTGTATCTAGACTTAATTTTGTACTATTACATTATTAATGAGAGAGATTTAATTTTTTATCAGGAAGAGACAATTATGCAAAATATACTTCAAAATTAGGAATGTGATTAATGCTAAATATATTAACAAACATGAAGAATGTATCTAGACATAATCTTCTATTATCAAATCCATTGATGAGAAATTTTATTTTTTTACCATGAAGAGAAGATTATTAAAAAATTTATTTTTATATTTTTTCAATTTTTGGTTTTTGTCATTATAATTTTTTATTTAGTTTTGAATTTTTTTATATTTTCTATTTATTCATTTTTTGAATTTTTTGTGGGTTCTAGCATTAGGCCAAAAATTAAAAATGGGTTTGAAAATACTTGGTAGGATAAATTACGATATCTAAAGCTAGATACAACAAAAAATTTAATGGTAGAATCCATTTTAAAATACGGTAAATGTAATGGTACCCATTTTAGGACCACCAATTTTTGTGAGAGACGTGCAATAATTCTTTAGGTCACTTGGGATTTTATTAAAGATTCATTAAGGATTTTTTTTAAGGTAAATGTACAATTTCATTAAAATGGCAGAGTTACAAATGATCCAAGATCTGAAATAAAATTAACAAATCTAAATACAAATAAACTATTACAAATTCCAGAACAGAGTTATGGTTAGGAAACATGTAGATGGCTAGTACATAAAGATAAAGCTCAATCGGCTCGTCTTGAAGATCCTCCACCAATCAGTCATGGTTCAGCCCTCTAGCACTAAAAAGCTTATTCGCAAGAAGATATGAAATTTTTTAAACAGATCTGGATAACTCAAGATGTACCATACCCAAATCAAGCCCCAAAAATGTTAGTAGATTTTTTGGATTTAGGGTTTTAGAGTTTAGAGTTTGAGGGTTTTATAGTTTAGGGTTATGATTAGAAACAAAACTTTTCAGATCTGAAGAGAAAAGCCTCCAAGACAAAAGATTTGGAAGAGGCAAAATCTACACAAACTAGATAGACACAAAACCTTCGAGATTAGAAGGACGTCTGCACAGAAGCAAAACAGACAAAAAAACAAAGAATAGGAGGACGGAAGGAGAAGATCGGGAGAGAACATGGGAGATGGGCAGTGGAAAAACAAAGGAGACATGGGAAATAAAAAAGAAGAAAAAGAAAACTAGGGGTAGGGGAAACAGTGAAGAGCAGAAAGGAAATGGAAACACCAAGGAGAAGGGGAGAGAAAGAGAAAAAGAAAAGAGAAGTGGGTCAGGGGAGAAGAGAGGAGAGCAGAAGAAGAAAAGGGAAAAAGGAAAGGAGAAGGGGAAAGAAGAGAGGACAGGAGAAGGGAGAATGAAATAGCAAAAGAAAAGTCATGGGTTTGAGGTAGAGAGGGAGAAGAAGAGTCGAGAAAGTTAATTCATTAACGGATTTTACTACCATATCTAGACCTCTGTGTAATATTTTATTGAGAGATGTGAGATTTGAATGGACTAAAGTTTGTCAAAAAGTATTTGATACATTGAAAGAACTACTCATTACTGCCCTTATCATCTGACCACGAGTCTATCTTTTGAGTTAACCTGTAATGCTAGTGGTTTTGCAATATGAGTTGTATTAGAACAAATAAAAGAAGGTAAACCAATGTAATTTTTTATGTGAGTGCTTAACAGTGCCCAAAATGAATTGCAGTACTACTGAAAGGGAATTACTAGCTATGGTGTTTGCTCAAGATAAGTTTTGATACTATCTCAAAGGATCATCTATTGTCGTCTACTTTCATCATGCTGTTTTGAAGTACTTATCGATACTTTGAACACTTAACAGGGAATAATTTTTTTTATTTCCTTTCTTATCCTTTACACCCCTCAAAATATCATACAAATGAGCTATTTTACTTATTTTTCATTTACTTTATTTATATTATAGATTTGTATAAATAGTCTGCAAACTAAACATTTATAATGTTGTGTAATTAGAAATGTAAATGTTTGTAAATCTATATTGTATTAAAAGGTCCTCGAATGGGTGAAAATTTTTATTTTCTTTTTTACCTTTTAAACCCCTTAAAAATTTAAACCATTTTTTAAAAATAGTTTGCATATTAAAAATTTGTTATATTGTATAATTAGGAACATGAACGTCCATAAATATTAATTTGAGATATTTTTATATACAAGAAATATTTTTAGTTGATAATAAATTTTCTTCGGTAATTTTTAAATTTTATGTTATGTAATATTTTTATCATTAGCAACATGAGAATTCATACAAATTAATTTAGAGAAAAAACATTTATATATATTTTTTTAACAATCTATTAGTGGTATAAACATTTCTAAGAACACTAAAATCATGAGACAAATTGAGGAAATAAAATCATTTTTCTACAATATTTAAAAAGTAACATTATATAATATAATTTTTATGCATCTACTTTTAATTTAACACATCTTACTTTATGTGCACTATGTTCGAACACTAAAATTTTTAATATATATAAAGTGTAAAACTTATATTTTTACATTTTTAATAATTCACTACATAATTAATTTTATATATAATGTGTTGGCACATTAAGTGGTAACCGTCAATTTTTATTAAAATAAGTAGTGGTAACCAATTTAATTCTATTGCAGAAAGTAAATGAATATGCTTATGTTTCTTTCTATGTAGTTGATGGATTAACAAAGAATCCAGACTAATCCGTGGAACGCACCTAGTTTCTACTAGTTAGCTACATAAGATGCTTAGCACGACTGATTAGATGGATCCTTTTGCTTCAAGAATTCGATATCACTGTAAAAGATAAAGAAGTACCAAAGACTGTTGTAGCACAACATCTATCAAGACTTGTTTTCGATTTGGCAACGGAATTTTTACTGATTAACGACTATTTTCCTGACGAACATTTATTTTCGGTCACTACTTTTTCTTGGTTTGCTAATATTGTCAATTATATTGTAACAGGAAAAGCGCCATCTCACTGTACGTCACACCATTAAAAGAAATTTCTAACCATGATAAAAGACTTTTATTTGATTGATTAGTACTTGTTCAAATATTGCGTAGATCAAATCGTTATGAGAGGTAATTAACATAATAGCTTTCTGCTGTTCTGAAGCACGAGGGACCATTTTTCTTTGGAGAAAGCCGCTGCAAAGATTTTTCAATGTGGATTTTACTGGCCTAGTTTGTTCAAGGACACTCATGCTTTTTGCAAAACGTGTGAAATTTGTCAAAAAAGGAGAGATATGACTAAAAGATATATGAAGCCTTGTCACTGAAACCTTTTAATTGTTGGGAAATCGATTTTATGGGATCATTCTCATCATCTTTTGTTGTTACCAATATCTTCATTGATGTTAATTATGTTTCAAAATGGATTAAAGTCATCCCATGTAAAAGTAATGATTGCAAGGTAGTTTTGAAGTTTCTTAAAGAAAATATCCTTTCAACATTTGGTATCTCTCATCTTATCATTAGTGAGGGAAGTAAATATTGAATCTTCGAGTACATAATCTAATTTTGATGATCACAAAACATTATTAAGTACTTTTAAAAATTCATTTGCATGGTCAAAATATTTCTCATATACCCTTTAAAAATCTGAAAATTAGGAGTAGACCACTTCATTTTTCATAGCTTCGTTTCCAACATAAATTACATCATTTTGCCCCAAAAATTTTACAGTAATTTTTTATCATACGTAAATATAGTTATGTAAATGTTCATAATTTTTAGATAAGATATGATATACCAATTGAGTAGTTAAACTTATAAATCTAAATTAAGTTTTACTGCCAGACATACCCTAGTTGATGACGATTTTAATATGAAAATGCTTTCAAAATCTTATAAACTTTTAAACCAAGATCTATGAGACATGTATTAACGTTTAGAATTAATATTGTAAATTTTCATGTTCGGTAAAATTTACAATGAATTTTTAAATCTAAACATCCAAACTGTTTTTCATTCGTTAGTATTTGAAAACATCTAAGATTGGGATTTTTCTCCTTTATTCTTTCAGGACTTGAACTTTAAGAAATTTAAGAGATATGTCTGAAAATTTACTAATATTAGGTAAGTGCAATTTTCATACATAATGGGTTGAATTGTATGTCTGAAAATTTATAATGGAACTATGTTTGTATTTTGTGATATATAGTGTGCTCTGATGTTATCTTTGTTTTTGCTATTGTCAAATTATGATGTTGATGTGTTATGTTAGGTTATATGATTGATAATTTAATATATGTTGTAAGATGAGAAAAATATTGTATGAATGCATGAAAGAAATTACTCTGTGCCATTAAAGTCACGTGCCCACCATTCTACTACGTTTGCCTTATCATTCGGGAAATGTCTCTATTTGCCTAATCCTTAGGGAAAAGGGTCTCTATTATATGCTTTGGTTAGTTTTGTGCGAAAGTGCGGAGTAGTACTCGTGAGAAATGTCACATGTACTTACCTCATAGCCACTACTATAAAATTGGGTTTAGATGACAGCAGGGTATTGGATTTTATGACAGCTTTCTAAAACCTGTCATATAAAAAAGGCTTTGGAGTGTAACAAATTTGATATTTAGCTAACATGACAGGTTTTATATTAACAGTCATAAATATTGTACCTAATATGACAACTATTCTTTTCACTGTCATTAAATTCTCTTTAATGGCAGCCACTAAAATAACTAACATCATTATACATCCAAAAAATGTTATTGAATTACAAAATTGCCATTATATATATTCCCCTAAAATCCTTAATCCTTTCGTCTCTCAAACTCGCGAGTCCAGCTTTCTCACACTCACTCGTATTCCTCGACTCAATCTCCTACTCCCTTTGTCCTCATCACCGGCCATCGTCGCCTCTCTCTATCTCTCTCTCTCTTTCTGTGTGTCTGTATTTGGGCTCTATAGCCTTTATCACTTAGTGTTAAAATTTTTTCACTTTTGTCTTTGTTTTTCTTGCTAATATTCTAGAAATATGTGATTTAGACATAGATTTTCTTGCAACTTTCCCAGTTTAGGCTAGGGTTTTCAATCTATTTCATCGTTTCTTCTCATGAATTTGTTTGGGATTCTTTGTTTCTTATTTTTGTAGGGTTCGATTCAATTTGGTGTTGTTTTGTCTTTGTTTATGTGTGGAGGGATTTTTATTAGAAATAGATAGTTCATGGTTCGGGATTTGTTCTTGTGTGCATAGTAGTTTCATCTCGTCTCCTTCAATTTATCTCTATCAAATCTTTTTTTTTCACAAAGAATATAAGTTGATCGTAGATGCTTCTCGATTTTTCTTAGAAGTTGTGGCATTTCTGAGGTATATTTTGGCTTGGATGATTTTTCCCTTTTTCCTACTTCGTTTGTGGATGATTTTTATGGTGTTTAGGATTTCAGAATCTAGACATGGTTTTTTTAGCGACTCTGATCGAGGTTAGTTTGTTATTTTTTTATGTTTCAGACTTTTGAGATTGATAGGCCGTGCAATGTAAATGTGTAATAGCAAGGAAATCTGGCTATTTGATTTATTCTTAAAAACACTTACCACCTGGTATGCCTCATTTTAGTGACAGGGAACTTAGCAAGTTTGTGTTCTGAAACTCTGGTTAATTGCTCTAAAATTTCACCAATCCACAGACAGACTCTTGTCATGTTTTATGTAATTTGCATCTTGATTCAAATACTTTGAGATATTATATGATCAAAGTGTTTTCTTTTGCAATGAACATGTTTATGATGCATTTTTCTTTTTATTCTTTATTGCAATTGCAGGCCTTGAAAAAATAGTGGAGAAAATGAGCAAGGATCTGAGAAAATGTCAATGGTGAATGGTGATTCCCATCTTTACAACTTCTGCAACTTCTTTCTAAAATTTCGTGGATGTTAGTACTAACTTGAATTCTGATAGTTAAGTTATATGTAGTTGAGTTAGCTTCATCTACATCATGTTTGAAGGATGAAAATACTCAATCCTGGTTGCTTTTTCCTATATATCATTATGCACTTAAATCCCAAATATGCATAAGTTGGTTTATCTATTGAATTTCATATTTGTACAATTGTACTCATATTAGCCTGTACTTGCTATTTTTAGTTATAGATAAAAAATTTTATTGTTTTTAGTTGTATTCGAAGTATGAAGTTAATTAATTACAGTGCATGAACTTCTTGAGTCTAGTGGCAACATTATTCAAATCACATTACTACATGTGTTTGAATTGGATTTTTAGTTTTTCGAAAAATAGTTTTGTGTATTTCTAGACTCTACCTTATACGTTTGAAAAACAATTTTGTGTATTTGCTGAAAAACAATTTTTTATTTTGTAGTGTAGAATCCACCTTATACGTTTGAAAGATTGGTGAATATACTTGTTTGATAGGGAGAGAGGGATAATGTATCTTTTTTGGTACACTGTGTGGACCAATTTGGTATCTATAATATGAGACTCGATTGGAATGTGTAGATGAAAAGAACTGAAACGTTGAAACCTCACCCCAGTCCAATTCATCTATGTAACTGATTTTGACAGTGAAGATATTAAACTGAATTTATAAGATTTTCTCCTTTGTGAACATGTCATTATAAATTAAAGATTCTTAATAGACCTTTCTACTATTCTTAGTGTAAGTCATATTTCACACCCCAACCCCACTGATGGGTCTTATCATATGGTTACCTTTTCACTTGTGTATTCATTTTTCTATTATTTGGTTCATTATTAATTCACAAGATATGAAACTTATTCAATCTCTATTTTATTTTTCATTTTAATCATTCCCTACATGGAAGAGCCTCTGGAGAAAGGAATACTTTATAATAATAAGGCAATATAGAAATTACCTTTTCATCATAGTAATGTCTTTATTGCTGCAGATGGTATAGAAGGCTAATATATCGTTGATGAAAGTGATATAGATTTCCATAAATTTGGATCGTTAATTCTTTTCAGGGATTTTTTAAGGTTATAGCTGCAATAGTGGATAGTGATCTACTAAAATATTCTAAAAGCATTCCTTGGAAAGAAAAATGAAGAGTATTGTGCTTGGATTCTTGACTCATAGAAGTGTGGTTACTTTTATTGACGGGGAATTATTAAATGGAAATTTTTTGGTTGTGAGCTTGTTATGAAAAGATGGTCGTTGATGCATGATAATCTTCTGTTATACCTTTTTCTCCCATGTTTGCAAAATGGAATAGTTGTGGAATTTAGGGAATATAGTATTAATTTTTCATCTTTTCTTTATTCAATTCGCTCTCATACTTTAAGCTCTTTTAGTTAGGGAATTTCGTATTAATTTTAAAGTTAGGAATTTAGTGAGAATCTCTAATGAGGTCTTATTTTGCTCTAGCTGGGAGAACGCATGCGGCATGTGGTTACTCTCTTTCACGTCTTTAAGGAGAAGCTAGATTTAGACCATCAATCATTGTGCGTTAACATTTCTCTAGCCTATAATTCTCTATGATGTAAATATATGGCAGTGATGATTACTTGCCATCATTCATTGAGAATGTATAAGTATGTTACTTGTATTATCTTTGATAATTCTCTATGATGTAAATATGATGCAATGATGATTACTTGCTCTTCTTCATGAAAACGTAGACGTATGTTACTTGTATTATCTTTGATTATTCATTGAAACAATAGCTCTAATGATTTATAAACGTGAAATGGTTGTTCTTTTAAGATTTGAGCTTTATTTTTTCTTCTTTCTGATCATTTGAGAGAATTTGGTACCACTTTATTAAGATTTTTAGGTTATTGATTCAGATAGTTTTGGCTTGGGGGGGTGATTGATGACATTTTTGATTGACTAGTTTTGGCTTATTTCTTAAGGATTCAACAACATTAGAAGAAAATAAAGTTGTTGAAAATAGTTTTATTGTCATCATTTTAACTAAGGTAAGTTGGGTTACTTCATGCAGAAAGTCTATCGTAAATGTTTTTCCAAACATTTCGTTCCACTGTTCCTTTTCCTTTTATTCCCTTTGCTATTGCTATTTTATATTTTTTCCAAGTTCAATACTTTACAAATTTTGGACAGCAATAAAGGCCCATATCATTTTTAATTTCGTTCGAGTATTGTTATAGGGTTTTTGTTTCAACTACTAATATGCACATGGTCATACAATGTATGAATAAGGCCTCATCAAGTGGAACGTCAAGTGTGTCTGTTACACCTATAAATCCGGTAGCATAAAGGATATATACTATGATATTCTTGATTGTTGTGATTTTTATTAACCTTATTGTACTAGTTTCTTTCAGCACCTTCTTAGTACTTTATGTATTAGGTATCCATTATCATTGAAACTTGCACTTGTGGGCAAAAGTTGTGAATTGTAATAACTTTTAATCAACAACTAATGAACTAATATGTTATTTTATTTCTTTGTTCTTCCATCTTCATATCGTTTTTTAGATTACTTGTCTTGGTCATTTTTTCTAACATGCTAATGCTTTTACATCCAATCTCGACCTTGATATGTGGAATTTATTCCTTTCAGTTTCCCAATAAGAAACCTTGTTTGGCAAAAATGATGCTTTCTTCATGTTGTTAGCTGAGTATTTAAAAGATTCTTCAACTCACAAACCCTCGCTTGTTCTCTATTTTTTAATAGTGAGAGAGATAAAAGATAATCTAGAGAGAAGCTAATCTAGAGAGAGAAGATAACTTGCTCTCTCTCTCTCTCTCTTCTTCGATGAAGGATTGGATTTTGAAAGGAAGAAGTTGCAAAAGAAAGAGAGAAGACTGAAAAAGGAATTCGTGAAGCTTCTGAGATCGTGAACTTCTGAAAATCATGGAGCTTCTGAAGAGGGTAATCACGAACCTCGGCCAAGCCCTAGATTGTATGTAGTATTCTTCTAAGGTTGAATTTGAGAGACCATGTGAAGAATAATGGTAAAGGGAAAACGAGAAGGATTCATGGAGCGAAAGGAATCAGGTTGAGCTTCTAGAAATAGAGAATGAACGTGCGAGATACCAAAGAAGAGGGAAGACTGTAGAGGGAAATGAAAGAGGGCTTCGATCAATGTCGATTTTAATTTCACTCCCTCTCTTTTTTCCAAGTCCTGCTACTTTAAAATTTGAGTCCCCCTCTTTTTGCCTCCTGCTTTTTTTTTTTTACTTTTAACCAGAATAAATTTTACTTGATTTATAAATCTCCTGTTGTTTCTAGTTTTCAACAAGAGGAGACTGATAATCTTGTATTTTATTCATGTAGAATACCATATTTCTTGTAGTGTGGGAACATATTTTGATGGATTTTATATAGGGATTGCCAAGGACGGTGAAAGGATATGATACAATTTGGGTTATAGTTGATCGATTGACTAAGTCTGCTCACTTCCTGCCAGGTAGTACAACATTTTTAGTAGAAGACTGGGCGAAGTTGTATGTGAGAGAAATCATCAGATTGCATGGTGTACCTATATCCATTGTATCAGATCGTGATCCAAGATTTACCTCTAAGTTTTGGCATAGTCTTCAAGAAGATTTGGGTATGCAATTGGGTTTTAGTATAGATTTTCACCCTTGGACTGATGGACAGTCAAAAAGAACCATTAGACACTTGAGGATATGCTCAGAGCGCGTGTTTTAGCCTCCAAGGTTAGTTGGAGTAATCAGTTGCATCTCGTTGAGTTTGCGTACAATAATAGTTACCAGGCAACAATCGAGATGGCACCATTTGAAGCTTTATATGGAAGAAAGTGTTGGACACCAATCCGTTGGGATGAAGTTAGTGACAGAAAGCTATTAGGCCCAGATATGGTTCAACAAGTGATGATGCTATTCATAAAATTCGAGAAAGAATTTGAACTCCTCAGTGTCACAAAAAGAGTTATGCAAATATTCGTAGGAAGAACTTGGAATTTGAAGTGGGTGACAAAGTGTTTATAAAATAGCTCCCATGAGAGGAGTTATGAGATTTAGAAAGAAAGGAAAGATTAGTCATCGTTTTATAGGTCCTTTCGAGATCTTAGAACGGATTGGAGTTGCGGCGTACCGTGTGGCTCTACCGCTAGACTTGGTTGGAGTACACGATGTTGCGTAAATATATTACTGAATTATCGTTATGAACCACTTCATCTACATGAAGATCTAACTTATGAAGAAGTATCGATTCAAATAATTGGCAAAAAGACTCAAGTTTTACAAACTAAAGAGATCTATTTGGCGATGGTGCTTTGGAAGATTCATGAGGTTGAAGAAGCCACATGGGAATGCGAAGAAGAATTCAGACTCATTATCTAAATCCTTTTGAAGATTGACTCGGAAATATTTTTTAGGACGAAATTTTCATAAGGAGGGGAGGATGTAAGACTTTTACAGTTAGTATACTAGCTAATTATTTTTCTTAGAATGGTTAAGTGTTTTCTTAGTATAGCTCTCATTATTATTATTGTTGTTTTATTTTCTAAGATAATTATAATATACACATTTTTTATTGTAGGTTTTGCATCATTGTTTTACTATTAAAAAACAATTGAAACGTGTAGAAGAAAGAAACTACTCTTTGTTGATAGCTAATTTAAAATTAAACTACCTACCATATTTGCAACAAAGCACCCACGTCTCCTCTTTTGGCTGGGGGTAGTTATTTAGTTCAAATTATTTGTGTTCTTGAGTGGAAAACTTCCACTTTTCTCTTAGTCTCTCTTAAACAGCAGTCATAATCCCTACCTCTCTATTACTTTTGTTGCTTAATCTCTCTAAAATCGCACAACCCTTTGTCTTTTAACCATTTTCAACTATTGCACTTTGATTCTCATCAGTGATTAGTCACCCTCTTAGAATTCCCAATCCTATCTCAACAACAAAATTTAGTACAGTGCCCAAATCCTATTGAACAAATACGATTTTAAGCATTCCCTTTCAACCCAAAAGAAGATCAAACTATCGGTAATTATTCTTGATTTTAAATAGACTTTTGTAAAACTCAACTTAAATGTGATTTCCTTCAAGAAGACCATATGATTTTGTTACTGAAAAATCACTGTTAAAGTGTTCTGAATTTGGTATTTTTGATGTGTAGTGCAAGTAGAATAAGAAATTGTTGTTGTGGGTTATCGGTGAAATTATTGGTAAAAATTATTTTTCAAAAATTCTAACAGTAAAGAAAAACAATTTTATTTTCACCGAGAAATTATTGGTAAAAATTCTGAAAACATTGTTAGTATTATATAAGACATTATTCTTGTGTAAAAATTTTGTAATTTTAATCATTTGCATGGTCAAAACATTTCTCATATCCCCTTTAGAAACCTGAAAATTAGGAGCAGACCACTTTATTTTTCATGGCTTTGTTTCCAGCATAAATAACATCATTTTGCCCCAAATATTTTATAGTAGTTTTTTATCATACGTAAATATAGTTCTGTAAATTTTATTAATTTTTAGACAAGATATGATATACCAAATGAGTAGTTTAACTTGTAAATCTAAATTTCATTTTACTCCAAAACAGACCTTAGTTAATGACCATAATACGAAAATGCGTTCAATTATAAACTTTTAAATCAAGATCTATGAGACATGTATTAACTTCAAAATTAATAATGTAATTTTTCATGTTCGGTATAATTTATAATGAATTTTCAAATTCAGACATCCAGACTGTTTTTCGTTATTGTTTGAATACATCTAAGAATGTGATTTTTCTCCTTTATCCTTTTAGGACTTGAACTTTAGGAACTTAAAGAGATATATAAGGTAAGTGAAATTATCATATGTAATGGTTGAATTGTATGTCTAAAAATTTATAATGGAACTCTGATGTTATCTTTGTTCTTACTATTGTCAAATTATGATGTTGATGTGTTGTGTTAGTTTATATGGTTGATAATTTAATATATCTTATAAGATGAAGAAAATATTTTATGAATGCATGAAAGAAATTACTTTATGCCATTAGAGTCACTTGCCTACCATTCTGCTATGTTTTCCTTATTTTTCAGGAAAGGTCTATGTTTGCAAATTGTCTTTATTATATGCTTTGGTTAGTTTTGTGGGAAGGCATTAGCGCAACTAGTTTCACGTCTTCAAAGGAGCAGAGTAGTACTGGTGAGAAAGGCCACCTGTACTTACCTCAAAGCTAGCAATTACTGACGGGTAATCTCTGTTCTAGGTGTAGTGGCGAACTCTAGAAGTTGGCCAACGAACTCTGTAAGAATGATCTGAAAAGTATGCATGTGTTACGATTTTTATGTGACTGTGAACATTTTTATTTTTTGCATATGTGATATTTTACTAACTGAGTATATTTCTATATACTCACCTCGTTTTCTTATAAATTTTCAGATGATGATAATATTGATGAGGAGTTTATTGTCGAAGAGGTTTAGAGTCTCTGACAATTGACGAGAGTCATCGAATCGTATTTAAAAGTCTTAGTAATTGTTTATTTGAGGTTGGGTTTTATTTATGTTAAATCATGAGACTTCAAAACATGTACTCTTGGGTTTTGGAATGTTTTAATTAGTAAATTTTTTTATCTAACTAGGAGTTTAATGAAGCATTTGATTTTCTATAATATATTATCATATTTCATGTGAGTTTTTTTTTTTAAATTATTGACCTAGCTTCCTCCATGTTTTTGGTAAAATATTTAACTAAAACTTGGTTAAAATTTTTTGGTTGTTACATCTCCCTCTAAAAGAAAAGAATGGATCTGTTACTTTTGGAGATAACAAGAAAGGTAAAATTATTAGCATGGGTTCAGTAAGTTGTAACTCTTCTCGTACTATAGAGAATGTTCTTTGCGTTGACGGATTAAAACATAATCTTCTTAGTATTAATTAGTCAACTATGTGATAAAAAGCTTAGATTTATTTTTGATTAAGACGCTTGCTTTATAATAGAAAAATTGTCTAACAAAGTTCTATTTGTTGGGAAAAGGGACGGAAATGTTTACACTATTGTTTTAAAATGAAATTCAAAAATTTTGATGATATTTGTCTTGTTTTCCTACAAGATGAAAGTTGGCAATGGCATAGGAGACTAGGACATGCTAGTATGAATCTTCATTAAGATCTTTCACAAAATGAAATTGTTAGAGGATTACCAAAACTTTCTTTTGAAAAGATAAAGTGTGTGAAAGTTATCAAATGGGAAAAGAAGTGAAAAGTTCTTTTAAGTCAAAAAATTTGATTTCCACCATATGACCTTTACAATTAATTCATATGAATTTATTTGGACCCTCTAGGGTTGCAAGTTTAAGTAGAAATCATTATGCTTTCGTCATTGTAGATGACTATAAAAGATTCATTTGGGTTAAATTTTTGAAACACAAAAATGACGCAATCAAGAGTTTTTCAAGGTTTACAAAGAGAGTTCAAAATGAAAAAGGGTTTTTATTTCAAAATTCAAAGTGACAATGGAGGAGAATTTGAAAATGTAAAATTTGGAAAAATTTGCGATGAAAATGGTCTAGATCATAATTTAACTGCACCTCGAACTCCATAACAAAATGAAGCAGTTGAGAGGAAGAACCATACCCTACCAGAAATGGCAAGATCTACGCTACGTGAAAATGACTTACCTAAATATTTATGGATGAAGCCATAAATTCAACTTGCTACATTATAAATAGAGCTATACTGAGACCTATTTTAAAGAAAACACCCTATGAGCTGTGGAACAATAAAACTGAAAACATAGGACATTTTAAAGTATTTAAATGCAAGTGCTTCATCTTAAATAATAAGGATAATAGAGATAAATTTGGCTTAAAAAATGACTTCGGTATATTTCTTGGTTATTTGTCTTCTAGTAAAGCATATCATGTGTTTAGTAGTTGAAGAATCTATGCATGTAGTGTTTGATGAATCTAAATGTGCTACTACTTAAAAAATTTCTAGAAATTTTAATGATGTAGAAGAAATACCAAGCTTACTGAACAAGGAGCCGACTGTGGAAGAAATTGATCAACCTCTTCCGAAAGAGTGAAAGAGGTTGATCAATGGAGCTCATTTTGTGAAATATTGAAAGTGGTACTCAAATTCGTTCTTCACTACAAAATTCTATAGGTAATGTTGCTTTCATTTCAACTCTTGAAACTAAATATTTTAGGGAACCCAAAAATGATGAATATTGGATTTTTACGATGCAAGAAGAGTTAAACCAATTTGAAAGAAGTGAGGTTTGGGACCTTGTTCCAAGGCCCTCAAATTACCCAGTAATTGGAACTAAACGGATGTTTAAAAATAAGGTAGATGAAAATGGAGTAGTAACTAAAAACAAAACTAGGTTAGTTGTACAAGGTTACAATAAAGAAGAAGGAATTGATTTTGATAAAATCATTACATTTGTGGCTAGATTAGAGTCAATAAGAATGTGGTTTACATTCGCATGTTCTAAAATTTTTTCTTTATATAAAATTGATGTGAAAAGTGAATTTTTAAATGGATACATTAAAAAGGAAGCTTACGTCGAGCAACCTCCTGGTTTTCAAAGTATTCAATATCTTAATCATGTATATAGACTTAAAAAGGCTCTTTATGGTCATAAACAAGCTCCTAGGACATGGTATGAACGTTTCTTACTTGCACTATAAGAATTATGTGCTTTAATAGCAATGAAAGGCCGTGTTTTATCCTAAAACGCTATGAGAGGGGAATTTTTACGCGGGGCATGAGGGGGCAGGGAAAAATCCAAAACCCGCTTAATTAATTGAAGGACATTTAAACTCTTTTGTCCCAAACCCTCATATTTTCTCACAGCTCTCTCTCAAATGCTCACAGAGCTCTCTCTGCAAAGAAGCTCACATAGATCTCTCTTCACGAGGTAAAACTCTCTCTGTGCGAGGCGAAGCTCTCTCTTTTCGAGTCAAAGCTCTCTCTGAACCACTCTTGCAACTCTCTCAGCTCTCTAATGCAGATTCTCTCTCGTAGCTCTCTATCTCTGAGCTATCTCTTACAACTCATTTTCTCAGCTATGTCCATCTTTATCTCGCTACTGGCTCTCTCTCTCGGCTATTAATTTTAGCTCTCTCTCAAAGATCTCTCTCTAAGCTTTGTGTCATAGATTTATCTTAGCAAACTTTTCTCAGTCCCCACTTCTCTTCTTTTTGGGTAGATCCCTAATTTTGTGTCTGCAACACGTTAGTTCTTTGATTTTTTGTAAGAATAAAATATATGCTTTAAATTTCCTATGATTGGCTTTTAAATGTAGTTTGTTTTGTTATGATTTGTTATGAAATAGAAGCAAGCAGAAATCCACAAAGGAGATGACTCCATTTCTTTAGCAAAATGACTTTCAAACCATTAGCAATCCCCCCCCTTCTGACAGTGTGAAATTATATGTCGATGACTCCATTAGCTATATAAGATTTATTTACTAAGTTGTCTATGATTTTATGATTGAGTAAGTTATTAAGTTGCATTCATCACTAATGGTGTAGGCGCGTTGGCCATAATAATTGTTTTAACTATAAAACTACATAACATAATTGCTCAACTTCTTGCTAGATTGTACATATTGACAATTTAAAATTATGTTCACTTATTATATATATTGACTCTGAAGTCTTTACTAAGTCAAGCATATAAAAGTGCCAACATTAGAGACATGTATACCTATGTTGCATTCTTGGAACTTTGAATGAGTAATGACACATGATTTGTCATCTTTACTGATAGAAAAAAGTTGTTAGACTGACAATTCTTGTATCCTGTCTTGCTGGGATTTATACCAAGGTTTTTTGCTTCAATTTTGAAGTATAAACTTGAGACTACCAACTTGTGAACGTCCTGCTGCTACGGAGACTAATATTGAATAGGTACTGTGATAATGGAATTGACTTGGTTGTTTTTTTAACAACTATATGTTGTGATTTTATCTTTCGTCTCTTTGTGCAGGTGATTGGGCAGAATAATTATAGGAACA
This sequence comes from Datisca glomerata, assembly GCA_003255025.1. Taxonomy (NCBI): domain Eukaryota; kingdom Viridiplantae; phylum Streptophyta; class Magnoliopsida; order Cucurbitales; family Datiscaceae; genus Datisca; species Datisca glomerata. Next base: position 682,219 of record QANY01006426.1, on the reverse strand, counting down.
ATGAGCGTTCAAAAGAATAGTTTGATTATCCTTTAAAGAGGATTTTCATGTTGAATACTCTTTGGATTTAATTGTAGATCTTGTTTAATATAAAATGAAATCAGTATATGTTTTTTATCATGTTTAAAACTGTGACGGAGTTAAATTTTTATGCGCTTTTAATTGGATATAGAGATATGATTTTTCAAGTTTTTATTGAATTTCCCAGCTTGCTTCTATGACTTTCTTAGTTAGATTTTCTCTTGTTGAATGATTGAGTAAAACGATGAATATATGCAAGATATAGTTAGATATAGGGCATTTCTTATTAACATATTCTGACTATTTTAACTGTGCCAAACTAGAAGCCTCATTAGTTTTACTGCATGACTATTCTAGGTGAAATAAGTTTTAATAGGGAGGAGTTTATGCAAATTTGCATATGCTAAGTTAAGTGTTTAGTGCAGTTCTTATAAGCTTGTGCCAAACACATTTAACTGCAAGTTATAATGATGTTAATTCTATAAACATTTTCTTGCTTATTTAATCTTATTTTCTCATTTGACCATCATCTTCCATCAACTAACGCACAATGAGTGAACTACATGCTAAACTCCAAAATTTTCAAGTAATCCTTATACTTTCATGCAATTCATATATAATCTATTTTCTTTTTCTTCTTTATACGAGTGAGGGAATGGACAGATTTGAAAGGCTTAGTGTTACTATGAACCTTCTCTGTCACTTAAGCTTTGTTATGGTCTTATAAGACATTGTATAGATAAACTTGGTTGTTTGTTAAATGTTGCATTTTGAGAGAGAAGATAATAAACTTGGTTTACATTTAAATGTCAAAATTTTGTTGCTATCCACCAACGATTATACTATATCATGGAATGTTGTAAGTCTATCACTAATTCTTAACTTCCTTATCTAATAAGTCATTTCTTAGTTGTTGATCATTTAGATTGTACTATTTAGAATAGGAGGCTTGTTCCTTCATCTAAATGGGTAATCCATACTTTGGTACAACACTTTGATCTTGTCCTGAAGCATCACCAAGACAGTTACTTACGCTACCACCTCCTCACCAAGGAAAACCACCAAGTGGATCTCCTAAGGTATCTCCACCTTCAGTAGCTAGATGTGAATTTATACTAGATTTTAGTTTTTTTTTTTGGATAAATTACTTTGGCTTGCTCTATATAAAAATTAATATGTCATTATCATTTTGAGATGTGCTTTCTAGTAGACAATTAGTATGTAATAATTTTGACTAATTAAATAAAATGATATGTGATTTTGTTATTTGGTGATATTTTTAGAAAAGTTATTTATTTTTTTAGTACAATTGTAAGTATAAGTAGTAAAAAAGTTATAAAACGTATTAAATAGCATTACCAAACAATAAGTAATGAAAAATGCTATGAAAGACCTATGATAATGTTTGTTGGCCACTATCGTAGCATTTTTTTGATGTAGTGTTGACAATAATTTGGGCATGGAAAAATTGATACAACACTTTTTGTCAAAATCAAAAGAAAAGGGTATGTTGATTTTACAAATTTATGCTGAATGATATTGTTTTTGGAGCAACTAATGAATCTGTGTGAGGAATTTTCAAGAATGATGCAGCAAGTGTTTGAGATGAGTCTCATGGGAGAATTAAACTTCTTCCTTGGATTCCAAATCAAACAAACAAAAGAAGGGATATTCATCAACCAAGAAAAGTACATTAAGAACATGCTAAAGAAATTTGGTGTGGAATACATAAAGGAAAAGAGCACCCCCATGAGCACCACCTTGAAGTTAGACAAGGACGAAAAATGTAAGGATATAGACAACAAACTTTATCGAGGTATGATCGGCTCTCTTCTCTTTTTAATCGTTAGCAGGTCTGATATTTGTTTAGTGTGTTTTTATGTGCTTGTTTCAATCATAACCTAAAGAATCCCACTTAAATGCGTTAAAAAGGATTTTTAAATATATAAGTTGCACATCCTCTTTAGGACTTTGTTATCCAAAGGAAGTTTCTATGAATTTAGTCGGTTACTCAGATGTGGATTATGCTAGAAGTTTGCTAGATCGAAAAAGCACTAGTAGTTTTTGTCAGTTCTTAGGTATATCCCTAGTGTCTTGATTTAGTAGAAAGTAAAACTCCATAGCATTGTTCACAACTGAGGTTGAATATATCTCTACTAGTAGTTGTTGTGCACAAATTCCATGGACGAAGAAAACCCTAAGAGGCTTTGGATTATATTTTGACCATGTTCCTATAAATGTGATAATACAAGTGCTATAAATCTCTCAAAATCCTACTTTACATTCTAGAAGTAAGCACATTGATGTTAGGCATCAATTTATAAGAGATCATGTTTGAAAGGGGGATATTTTTTAGAATTTTTGGAGATTGAAAAAATCAACCTGCAGATATATTCACAAAACCGCTAATTGAATAAATATTTTCTAAAATTAGATTAGAACTTGACATCATGAATAATGTGCAATAAGTTTTTGTATACATTTTTATTTTGCTTATGATGATATTGACTCTTAGTAATCAAATATTAAGTGTGTTAATATCTGACCATGTTCTATAAAATGTGATAACACAAGGGCTATAAATCTCTCAAAAATCCTATTTTACATTCTAGAAGTAAGCACATTGATGTTAGCCATCAATTTATACGAGATCATGTTCGAAAGGGGGATATTTTTTAGAATTTTTGGAGACTAAAAAAATTAACTTGCAGATATATTCCCAAAACCGCTAATTGAAGAAAGATTTCTAAAATTAGATTAGAACTTGGCATCATGGATAATGTGCAATAAGTTTTTGTATACATTTTTTATTTTGCCTATGATGATATTGACTCTTAGTAATCAAATATTAAGTGTGTTAATATCATAAAAAGTAAACAAAAATTAATTTTGGATCCCGGAGGTAACTGATGAAGCAACGGATGAGCCAATGACACCATTTGGATGAGCAATGGATGAAGGGGCGGATGAGCAAATGAATGTCCGTGTAAAAAAACAAAAAATTTGGGCTCTTCATCCTAAAGCGGACGACCGGTCCCCTTGGATCGGCTAACCATTTTGTCACGGATCAGGTTTTTACAGAGATTAAAAATACAATTTTTTTATCTTCCCTTTTCCCCTTCTCTCTAACCCTAACCCCTCTAACCTAAAAACCCACTCCTCAAATCCATAATTTCTTCATCAAATCTATTTCAATCACTCTTGATTTCCTAATCTTCATATTTCCACCCAAGAAACTCACTATTATGGAAAAAATTCTCCATCACATGATTCCATTCATGATTTTGCCTCGTGGAGGACATAAGGACGGCGTGAGTTATATGGATGTATTTCTTCTTTATAAGATTCTACGTGGGGAGCCCATTGTTTTAACATATATCATGTTGTCTCATATGATGGAAGTGTTATCCTCCTCCAAAGCTTCATTGTCTTATGTAATGTGGCTGACCAAAGTGTTTCAACACTTTCGAGTAAATTTGGAGGATGAGTCTTTTGTTGAAATGGACTCATATGATACTTACACAAAAGCATCCTTAAAGCTTATGAAACTAATAGCTGATACTGAGGGAAATTGGGGGAGAGTACATTATAGAACTTAACGGGAAAATATTCCACAAGAATTACATGAAGAAAGATCGGTTGAAGATGTAAATATTGGTTCTCATGGTGCAAGGGTGACTGAAGCACAAGAATATTCTATTCAACGTGTCTATGAAAGGTTGGACAAAATGAATGATTGAATCGATTCCCTTTCCTCGTCCATTCAAGCACGTTAAATTCAACATAAGCATAACTACAACTACTTACTTCAGCAACAACAAGCTCAGTTCGAGTTTGTCATGGCTTATCTACATCGTGCTCTCCTCAACCTCTGCCTGATGTATAAATTTATAGTCTATTTAATTTATTTACTTATGAATTATGTTAATGACATTTCTTTTCATGATTTATTTTTCTAAATTTCTTTTGATAAATCTGAATTCTAATTTTGATGGATGAATTACTAAGAACTATTTATTGAGTGGCTTAATAATTTAATTTCTGATTTTGATGGAATTTTTATTGTATTTTGATGAATTATTTTGATGATTAACTATCATTTTTTAAATTTTGATAATGTCAAAGGAGGAGAGATATTGAATTAAGGGGGACTTAAATTAAGGGGGAGCTATACTAAAGGTGGTATCGTTCCTTTGATGCCTATATTTAACAATTATCTTTGATATAAGTTACAATGGTTTGTCATCATCAAAATGGAGAGATTGTTGACTCTTTGAGTAAATAATATACTTTTGATAATCACAAAACATTATTAAGTACTAATGTATGTGCAAGTATTTCTATGTTTGTCATGCAATATTACGCGTATTGAAAGTTGCACATGAGAAATGTGAAGATATTTGAAGAATCATGGAGACTAAGAAGATAAATGTTTATAGGAGCTCAAAATTATTAAGATAAAAAAATCATATGGCTTATAGGATAGAAAAAATAAGTCTAAAAAACAATCTTAAATCATGTTATTGAACAAATTTTTTAACAAAATAAAGTATTTTTAAAACACAAAAATCAGTATGTCTCTATCAAGAACGGACGTCTGTTACTATGTAACGGATGAGATTTTAAAACACAAAAATTAAAAAGGAACTTTTCATAAATTTTTTTAAATTAAATGGTTGAGCGGACGATAGTTACTGTGCAACCGGATGAACGTTTCCCAAAATGAAAAATTGTTTGAAAAACAAAATGTCAAGCGGATGACCATTACAACCGGTCAACCACTTATAAAAAAGGAATTTTTTTAATAATCAATACTCCACGGGCCGTTCATTATTGTTCCTGCAGGCGTCCGTTCCTCACTATTTTACACCAATGACTAAGTTTTTCAAGCCTATAAATAGAGGGACTTCTTGGAGGCAAACGAAACAATAATTGAGCACGAATATATTTTTGATGATTAAGAGAAATTTTTTCTTTCCTTGAGCCATATACTTCCTCATCTTAGTGTTTTGAGTATGGTTAAATCTTGTGAGCATATTTGTTTATCTACTCTAAGAGAGAGTTATTCTTTTCTTCGTGAGAATTGTTAAAGTTGTAACGAGGTGTGATTGGTGCCGTTAAATAAATCATTGTACGAGGTTTTTATCTTCAACCTTGAAGAAGATCTATAAAGGATTTTTTTGTAATTATCAACAAAAAAATAATGAAAGGGTTAGAGAGTGAGAGATGGAATGTAGTAAATGCTTTGATTATGGTTTTTTGTTGTATTGAAAAATTGGATCTCGTCATTCATTACACGACCCTTATATAGGCCTCAAGCTGAAATTGAAATAGTAATTTAATAATAAAATAATAAAGGAGGCCATGATCACCTATCTGCTATGTTTTAGGGGTTTTATGCCTATAGGATCTCTCCCGTACTTATGGGATTTTTTGTCAGGCGTGGGCCCCATTATTTCGTCTATTTCCTTCAGTTGTCTCATCCCTCTGTCTTTTAGCTGTTAGTTCAACCGTAGCCACATGATCTTCTCACGTGATTCAAATCTCCTTCTCCACGTTCTCATGCTATGGAGATCTCCTCACTTCCTCTTGATCGATCCTTTCCGTCCCTGTGACACAGTGGAGGTTTTCTACTTGTTCATTTCCCCCTAATTACACTCAATGAGTTTCAATTCATTGAGGCATAATGAGTTCACTTCACGCGTGTCATGGTAGGGGATTGATAGCTTTGAAGTTTTTCAACTTTCCATCGCTTTTATTGGTCCTGCAAATAATGGCAGCACGTAGATAGGTATATTTATTAAATAATAAGAATGTATACCATTCATTTCCCCTTGTTGGTGACGCGTCTCTCGGGAATGGTACTTTATCACTCTACGTCGTTCCACCTTCCCGTTCTCGATTCTCGACTCTAAATGTGGGTTTTCCATTGAACGCATGCCCCTTATTGACCTTTCTGACAACCCTGCCGAGCCTTATTCAGATGTTCCTACTTTCGACCCTCTTGCAGAGGCTACTCCTGAAGAAAAGTCTTAGTTTAATTTCCTTTGCACTTCACTTCTCCATGTATTTTTACTTTTTGACAGATCTTTCTGTATTTTTTCATAGTTAATGAGAAGATCTTTCCTATTTCACTATTTCTTTTATTATCTTTCCTTTTTTCCATACTTATATGTTTTTTCTTTTGCTTTCTTCTGTTCTTTTCACAAACACTTGGCAAAAATTTAGCGAAAGCAGTTTCACTTAATAAGAAATTTTCTCATTTCTGTAGTTACCTATTTATCCGTTCTTATTTTTAAGTTGGCTTGAAGAATAGGATTTGCTTTGGTCTATAATATAATAGAGCAAGCCCATTCCCATCTAGTTGAGCCATCCGTTTTCATAACTTTTTTGTTTTGCTTAGTTTATTTTCCATTTTGTTTCGAAGACATTCATTCTTCTTTTTTCACCTGTCTTTAGAAGATAATTTTTCTGTTTAGAGTAAGACTTATGAAATGCCCCACTCAAGGACCCATGCTCTTAATTCCTTTTAAGAGTAGGACTTATTCTTTGCCCCTCTTAAAAACATATGCCTTTAGTTCCTTCTGGGAGTAGGACTTATGAACTGCCCCTCCAAAGGGCTTAAGCCATTAGTTCCCTCTAGTAGTAGGACTTATAAACTGCCCCTCACAAGGACTTATGGTTTTAGTTCCTTCTGGGAGTAGAACTTATGAAATACCTCTCCCAATGACTTACGCCCTTATTTTCGTTATTGTTATTAGAGATGAGGAGAGTTGACACCAAAATTTTTTACGTGGAAAACCCTTGTGGGATAAAACCATGGAAAAATATTTACTATAAATACTCTTTACAACTTTGAACAATGTGTTTCTTTAGGTGTTCTACATGCAACGGCTTTGGTAGGTTCGTTCCTTCTTCAGTTTTCCAAAAATAGTAGCAGCTTCCCCCTATCCCATTGACGATATATGGCCATTCCCATGTCGGCCCAAGTTTTTGCTCATATTGGAAGATCTTTCTTATGATTAGGTCTCCCTGCTGAAATTCCCACTTTCGTACCTTCATCTGGAAGTAAGATCTCCTCTTCTTATTTTAATGAGCCATCCAGATCAGGGCTGCTTCTCGTCATTCTTCTAGCTCATCAAGGTTGTTTCTGAGGAATTCTTCGATTTGTTGCTCGTCTAGTTTAGATCTCATAGTAGGGCTCCCAATTTTAATAGAAATCACTGCTTTTGTTCTACATGCTAGAGCAAATGGTGTTTCACATGTTGCCTCTTTAGGAGTTTTTTGTATGCCCATAGCACTACTGGTAATTTTTCCTCCCACTTCCTCTTGGTTGACTCTAGTTGTTTCCTCTATTGTCGAGTATAATTCAGTTTGACCTTTCAGCTTATCCGTTTCCTTGTGGATAATAGGGTGTAGAGAATCGATTAATCATCTTCAAGTTGTCACAAAAGGTTTTCACCATGTTTCTGATGAACTAAAGTTCGTTGTCAGATATGGCCTTAGTTCATTCTAAGAGTAGGACTTATGAAATAGCCTCCAAGTACTTACGCCCTTATTTTCATTGTTGTTATTAGAGATGAGAAGAGTTGACATCAAAAGTTTTTACATGGAAAACCCTTGCGGGATAAAACCATGGAAAAATATTACTATAAATACTCTTTACAACTTTGAACAATGTGTTTCTTTAGGTGTTCTACATGCCGCGGTTTTGGTAGGTTCGTTCCTTCTTCTGTTTTCCAACAATAGTAGCAGCTTCCCCCTATCCCATTGACGATATATGGCCATTCCCATGTCGGCCCAAGTTTTTGCTCATATTGGAAGAACTTTCTTATGATTAGGTCTCCCTACTGAAATTCCCACTTTCGTACCTTCATCCGGAAGTAAGATCTCCTCTTCATTATTTTAATGAGCCATTTGGATCAAGGCTGCTTCTCGTCATTCTTCTAGCTCATCAAGGTTGTTTCTGAGGAGTTCTTCATTTTGTTGCTCGTCCAGTTTAGATCTCATAGTATGGCTCTAAATTCTTTATAGTAATCACCGATTTTGTTCCATATGCAAGAGCAAACAGTGTTTCACATGTTGCCTCTCTAGGAGTTTTTCTGTATGCCCATAGCACTACTGGAAATTTTTCCTCCCACTTCCTTTGGTCGACTCTAGTTATTTCTTCTATTGTCGAGTATAATTTGGTTTGACGTTTCAACTTATCCGTTTCCTTGTGGATAGTAGGGTGTAGAGAATTGTTTGATCATCTTCATGTCCTCACAAAAGGTTTTCACCATGTTTCCGATGAACTAAAGTTCATTGTCAGATATGGCCTTAGTTCATTCTAAGAGTAGGACTTATGAAATACCCCCTCCCCCAAGTACTAACGCCCCTATTTTTGTTGTTGTCATTAGAGATGAGGAGAGTTGACACCAAAAGTTTTTACGTGGAAAATCCTTGCGGGAGAAAACCATGGAAAAATATTTACTATAAATACTCTTTACAACTTTGAAAAATGTATTCTTTAGGTGTTCTACATGCAACGGTTTTGGTAGGTTCGTTCCTTCTTCTGTTTTCCAACAATAGTAGCAGCTTCTCCCTATCCTATTGATGATATATGGCCCTTCCTATGTCGGCCAAAGTTTTTGCTCATATTGGAAGATCTTTCTTATGATTAGGTCTCCCTGCTGAAATTCCTACTTTCGTACCTTCATCTGGAAGTAAGATCTCCTCTTCTTATTTTAATGAGCCAACCAGATTAGGGCTGCTTCTCGTCATTCTTCTAACTCATCAAGGTTATTCCTGAGGAGTTCTTTGATTTGTTGCTCGTATAGTTTAGATCTCATAGTAGGGCTCCCAATTTTAATAGGAATCCCCGCTTTTGTTATACATGCTAGAGCAAACGGTGTTTCACATGTTGCCTCTCTAGGAGTTTTTTTGTATGCCCATAGCACTACTGGCAATTTTTACCCCACTTCCTCTTGGTCGACTCTAGTTGTTTCCTCTATTGTCAAGTATAATTCGGTTTGACCTTTCACCTTGTCCGTTTCCTTGTGGATAATAGGGTGTAGAGAATCGGTGGATCATCTTCAAGTCATCACAAAAGGTTTTCACCATGTTTCCAAAGAACTAAAGTTAGTTGTCAGATATGGCCTTAGTTCATTTTAAGTACTTACCCCCTTAAGTACTTACGCCCTTATTTTCATTGTTGTTATTAGAGATGAAAAGAGTTGACACCAAAAGTTTTTATGTGGAAAACCCTTGCGGGAAAAAACCATGGAAAAATATTTACTGTAAATACTCTTTACAACTTTAAACAATGTGTTTCTTTAGGTGTTCTACATTTCACAGTTTTTGTAGGTCTGTTCTTTCTTCTATTTTCAAACAATAGTAGTAGCTTCCCCCTATCCCATTGATGATATATGGCCCTTCCCATGTCGGCCTAAGTTTTTGCTCATATTGGAAGATCTTTTTTATGATTTGGTCTCCCTGCTGAAATTCCCACTTTCGTACCTTCATCTGGAAGTAAGATCTCCTCTTCTTATTGTAATGAGCCATCTGGATCTGGGTTACTTGTCGTCGTTCTTCTAGCACATCAAGGTTATTTCTGAGGAGTTCTTCGTTTTGTTGCTCGTCCAGTTTAGATCTCAAAGTAGGGCTCCCAATTTTAATAGGAATCACCGCTTCTGTTCGACATGCTAGAGCAAACGGTGTTTCACATGTTGCCTCTCTAGGAGTTTTTCTGTATGCCCATAGTACTACTTGCAATTTTTTCTCCCATTTCCCCTTGTTCAACTCTAGTTGTTTCTTCTATTGTTGAGTATAATTCAGTTTGACCTTTCAGCTTGTCTGTTTCCTTGTGGATAGTAGGGTATAGAGAATCGGTTGATCATCTTCAAGTCGTCACAAAAGGTTTTCACCATGTTTCTGATGAACTAAAGTTCGTTGTCAGATATGGTGACCCGGGGAATTCCATATTGGCTTATTATGTTCTTCCACATGAACCCTTTTACTTCCTCCTCACGAATCCTGGCGAAGGCTTCAGCCTCAATTCATTTGGTGAATTAATCTATTCTTACCAACAAGAAGCGTTTGTACGCAAGCACCGTGGGGAGTTGTCCACAATGTTTAGAGCCCACTGCATGAATAGCCAAGGGCTTGCTACGATTTTGAGTTCTCTAATGGGTCATTTTGACTATGGGTACAAAGCGCTGACACAATTATCACATTTCCCTGCGTACTGCTTAGCGTCTTTATGCATCTTTGGCCTGTACTACCCCTCATTCATCACTTTATATCCTAACAATCTAGCTGCAGTTTGATTTCCACACATTCCTTCGTGTATTTCCACTAATACATATTCAGCTTTCCTCTCTCGTAGACACTTTAGGTATGGGTATGCAAAGGTTTTTTTACACAATAGTTCATTTATCAATGTGTACTTGATGCTCTATTGCTGTACTTTCTTGGCGAGGAGTTTGTCCTTTAGAAATATTCCCTCTTTAAGGTAGCATATTATATCATTCTACTAGTTGGGTTCCCAATGCCAGCTACACTGATCCACGAGAGTGAGACGCTTCATTTTTTCAGAAATTCTACAGAGGCGTTCCTCTTATATGGGAATTGCAACGATGATCCTAAGTTCGCCAATGCGACAGTGTACCCATTCTTAGTTTGCAGGATCTGTTAGATTCCATATCTTTTCAGTCTGCCTATGAGGTCTTTCTCCCATTGTAGGTAGCTTATCATCCTTTCATCTTTCTCTGTATATTCTCTCGTTACCTATTTTACAATCAACATGGAATGACAAAATATTTTCACATCTCTTACCTCAAATTCCCGTAGCAATGACACTCCTACTATTAGTGCTTCATACTCTGCTTCGTTGCATGATGCGTTGAATCTGCACCAAATGGAGTGTTTCAACATTTCTACAAAGAGGGTCTGTATTACCACCCCTCCATGCTCCTTTATTATTTGAAGCACCATCAACACATAGTTTCCATGGCCCGTTTAAATTTTCATTGTTGGGTTCCTTTTCAACGAAGTCCGTTAATTCCTGCCCTTTGATTGAGGTTGTGGGTTCGTATTGAATATCATACTGGGTTAGTTCAATTGACCATTTCTCCATCCTCCAACTTACTTGTGGATAGTGTAGGAGACTCTTGATAGGTGAATCCGTCAACACTTTGATACTATTTGCCTGAAAATAGGATTTCAGTTTTCGTGCGCAGTTCACAATGGCCAGCATCAACTTCTCCATCAAATTATACCTTATCTCGGCTACTACTCGGCTTTTACTGATGAAGTATATGGGTTTCTGATTTCTTTCTTCTTCTCTAATGAGTAACGGCACTGACGAAAATCACCAAAACAGTGACATACGGTAGGAGTTGCTCACCTGGAACTGACTTAGAGAGTAGATGTGGTGTTGTCAGGTACTTCTTATTTCTACTGAGTGCCTCTTCACATTTCTCGTTCCACACGTCTGCAGAATTCTTTCTCAATTTTTCTAAAAATGGTTCACACTAGTCATAGACATCGAGATGAATCTGTTCAGGGTGGCCACCCTTCCCATTAACCCTTGTATATCTTTTCGGGTCCGCAGAGATTTCATCTCTGTAATTGCCTTCACTTGATCTAGGTTCACTTTGATTCTCTGCTGCGTCTCAAATTTAGCTTCACGGGGTTCTTTTTCAGAACTATAAAGGCTTCTTCAATGTCTCGAATATGGTCCTCCCATTTTCAATTTTGACCAGTATGTCATCTACATAGACTTCCATGCTTTTCCTAATTTGTCCGTGGAAGACTTTGTTCACTATCCTTTGATAGGTAGCATCTGCGTTTTTTAGTCCAAAAGGCGTGACTTTATAACAACAAATACCATACTCGATAATGAAGGAAGTGTTTTCCTGGTCATGTTGGAACATTTTCACCTGATTGTATCTGTAGTATGTGTCCAAGAAGCTGAGTAGTTCTTGTCTCGAAGTGGCATCAACCATCTAATATATCCTTGGCAGCAGGCATTCATCTTTAGGACAGGCTTTGCTCAAATCAATGAAGTCCACACATATTCTCTACTTTCTATAATTCTTCCGTACCATTACCACGTTGGCCAGCCACTCTGGATAGTCCATTTCCCAAATGAAACCTACTGTCAAGAGCTTTTTGACTTCTTCTTTGATTGCCCAATTCCATTCTGGGGCAAAGCTCATATTCCTTTATTTCACTAGCTTCATAGCGCGATCCATATTCAGCCTATAATAGATGATCGCTTCAGAAATACTCGGCATCTCCCATGTCGTAGCTGCGAACACATCCTTGTTTCCTTAAGGAATTTCACTATTTTCTTTTCCACTTCTTTTGAGATGTGTACCAACATGTGTCATCTTCTGAGTTACTTCCTCCAAGCACACAAGTTCAGTTTCTTCCCCCGCCTCGTATTATGGTCTATCTTGCTCATCTTCCTATGATTGCTATCAATCTATGGCTCTATTACCTTCAACTTTTTTCGTAGCTTTCTTTTTTTCAGATTCCAAAGCAATCACAGAGTAGATGCAGGCAGTGAGTTGATCTCCCCTAATCATTTTTACTCTCTCTAGTGACGGATATTTCAGTACCTGGTAGAAAGTTGAAGGGATGACTTTCACTTTGTGGAGCCAGGTTCTCCCCACGATAGCATTGTACGATGTGCTCAGTATCATGAACTCAGTCATATAGTTGACGGGGTCTACATTCACAAAAAAAAAAAACAAGGGTTCCCTCTAAGTAGTTGATCGCCCCGTTGAAACCTATTAAAGACTGTGAAGTTCCTTACAATTCCTATTCTCCCATTAACATTTTCTCCACGGTTGCTTGGTATAGAATGTTCACTGCACTCCCTTCGTCAACCAAGTCCCTCCTCAGTAAGCAGTTGCCGGCTTGTATTGAAATGACATGCTTATCGTTGTGATGGACGTCGTGCCCCAAATCTAGATCATCAAACACCAACAGTAGGCTCCCGCTAACACTTGGGATCCTTCCAGGTGCTTTTCCAACATCGACTTTTTGCAGTATATCTTCCTTTCCTTCCTCGTCATCCCTTCCTACTTTGTAAGCTCAATAACTATGTTGATGATCCAGAGAGGTTGCTTCCCGTTGTCACGCCTGTCTTCCTTGTCATTTTCTTTTTCAACTTCCCATTTCTACTCTTATTTCTTCACGAATTGATAGAGGTACCCATTTTTATTAGTTTCTTGATGTAATCTATAATTTGCTCCTATGAAAGGAGAAGTACCTATCTTTATCCTTGTAGCATGGCTCTTTTGTGAGCGGGGTTGGCCTCTTCAGTCAAAGCTTATCTTTGTTCATGTCCATGACTTAGTTAACTGGAATGGTCAACGGCATGTAAACCTTGTCCCTTGGGTGTACCGTGTCTGAGTCTCGCCTTTAGTACCACGTTCATTCCTACTTGCTATTTCTCTTCTCTACTCTTTCCATTCTGTCAGACTTTTTTCTTTTAGGTCTTGAACTTATTTCCCGCTTAACTCCTTAGTCTTTTGTTTAGCTACTTTCTACAAGCTTCTTTTCTCCTCTTCTAGAGTGATATAGGCTTGCGTCCGTTGAAAGGCTCCCTCCTTGGACAACATTTTCATCTTGGATAGATCTTCAAATAGGGGTGGGTTCGAGTCTAACCCCCGCCTGAAGGTTAGTCTAGCAACTTGATCATCGTAATTTTTTACTTTTACCATCTCGTCCTTAATTTATGGGTGTATTCTCGTAGTGAATCCATTTCTTGGCACAAATCATCAAAAGACACTATGTCTTCTATGACCGCTCGATAGGTAGAGTATTGTTCTAGGAAGACATAAAAATAAAAGCAAAATTAGTAAATGAATGTACAGGAAGGGAATGATACCATTTTAGAGCAGCTCCATCCACGCTGATGGGGAAAATCCTGCACATCAGTTTTTCATCGTGTACAGCACCATTATTTATCTAAATCGTCGAAGGTGGTCTACGGGATTCGTTTTCCCCTCATAACATTTAAATTAGGGTCACGAACTTTTTGGGTACGGATGCCGTTAGGATTTTGGGTCTTAACGGAGTATGGGTGAGAGATTCGAGGTTGGTCTTTCCCGTACTTCCCAAGTTTCTCATCTCCATCATTTTCCGCTCTAGTAATTCCACCACTTCTTTCATTATTACCCAGGGTTTACAAGCTTCTCCCATTGTCTCCTTCACGTGGTTTGATATTGGACTTCTACTTCCTTCGTATGCATGTTTTTGTTGTTCTCGTGGTTCTCCTGCCTTACATCTTGCTCGTTGCCCCCCGAGTGGATTTCTTGTTCCTCGTTATTCACCATTTGACTAACTTCGGCACATTTCCTTGCTAGCTCTTACTGAAGCGTGTTGTTTTTTGTCCTGCACAATCTACCATGCACTACACAGTTCCTCGTTTTCCTTCTTTCCATTTCCTGCATCCCATTTAGGATTGTCTGCAGCATTTTTGTCAGTGGAGTTGGTTGATCCACATTATCATCTTCGTTTATGATCATGTTGCCCTCATTCAGGGCTGTGTTAGATCTGGTTCTAGGAATATTGATGTTTCTGAGTGGGTTTTGCAAGCTTTTCTCTTAGCTCTCAATGACAGCACCAAAATATAAAGGAATTTTTCCGCACCAATAGAGTCACAGTAATTATCATGAAATATAATGAAAGGGTTAAAGAGTGAGGGAGTGAATGTAGTAAATGCTCTGAGTATTGTTTTTTTGTGGTATTGAAAAATTGGATCCCATCATTCATTACCTCGAGCCCTTATATAGGCCTCAAGGTATAGATGAAATAGTAATTTAATAATAAAATAATAAAAAGAGGGCACAATCACCCTCTCCCCAATGTTTTCAGGGGATTTTTTATGCCTATAGGATCTCTCCCATATTTATAATATTTTTTGTCAGGCGTGGATCCCTTCATTTCATCTATTCCTTTCAGTTGTCTCATCATTCTTTCTTCAGCTGTCAATTCAGTTGCAGTCACGTGATCTTTTCTCGTGATTCAAATCCTCTTCTCCTCGTTCTCGTGTGGTGGAGATCTCCTCACTGCCTCTTGATCGATTTGTTCCTTCCACAGGGCACAGTGGATGTTTTCTACATGTCCAGTGATTATAGTGGAGTCTTCAAAGATGTGCCTTAGAGCATGGACGTAGATAAGGAGTGTCGAACCACGTAAAAATTATTTGTGTTCTTTCTCTCTTCCCTTATCTCTTTCATTTTCATTTTGTATTTAATTGTTCTTTGATATATTTGTTTGCCACTATTACATTTTCTAATTGAGTAGCATTACACGCATTTATATGAAAACACTCAATTCACCCCCACCCCCTTCAGGTAATTACACCATCCTACAGTAAAAAAATCTGTACAAATCGTTTGAACATTGTTAGAAAATATGGTGTCACAATAAGGTAACCATCCCCTATCATCCTCAAACATATGGACTAGCTGAATTGGTAGATAGATTGACTAGACAAATCTTGAAAAATATGTAAACCCAAATGAAAAAGATTAGTCTCTTAAACTAAATAACGCGCTTTGGGCATAGCTTGCCCGTACCCTTTTTTTGGAATATTGAGGAAGGCTTCAAGATTTTGATTCACACTTCAAAGGTAAAATTTTTTTACATATGTTTCAATGATCATGAAGGTAGTTGTCAATTCAATCTCAAAACGATGGATTAAGCTCTTCGAGTCCCTTTCTTTTGCGCCAATTCCTTCAGTTCAAATTATCTCATAAGGTTTAGCCTAAGTGGTGAAAGTATTAAACTCAAAAGATTTCTTCCTTCTAAGTCTTGGGGTTGAATTATCTTGAATGAAAATGTGTTTTTTGGGTCTACCTCTTGATGTTAAAGTCACTAATTTACTTTGACTCGTATAAAAAAATCTCTAAGAGGATATGATGCATTAGCCCTGGGAGATTAATCGGGTGTATAAGCTCAAACACCTATCGCTTTGAAATAAATATAGGAAATTATTAAAGCATGAGGAGAAGACCAGGTAGAGGTTCTTATCATGACAATGATGGTGATGTAGAAGTTCTAAGCATGCGGTCAAAAGTAATTTCAATGTAGGTGATGGTTTGGCAGGAAGATTATTAAAGTATAGATTTTAATATTGAGATATACATATTACAACATTATGAGTGAATGGAAGGCTGGCCTCTTAGATTATCCAAGGAGCCATCAGCCACCGTCTATTATTACCCTTTCATATTCGTATACCGTTTGGTTATAGTGAAGAAATACAACCTCACCAATGAAGGTTACGTTGCGAGTGACTATTCTAAGGTTAAAAAATAGTGACTATTCAAGTTTGGCTATTTCCAGACGAAATCACTCATAAATGGTTGATTACATTCCATTAAAAAAAGCTTTAAATTCATTGGATATAGTTGTTAAAATGTAGAATAAATATTTAAAATTAATCTTAATCTAACAGCTTATGGACTACAGTTATGGTAAATCATAATTTTATCCCTAACAATATAAACTTTTATGACTTATAATAATTAGATAAATCACACATATGTTGCATGTGATATGTATAAATACTTTAATCTTAAATTTATGTTCTAATTAAAAAATATACACGTGCACTAACGAAGATAACAGTCAAAAGTTTTGTCTTATGTAATGTTTTAGTCATTTAATTGTTAAAATACCTGGAAAGCATTCGAACAACAATAGCTTCCAAGCATTTTTTACTCAAAAAATAAAAAAAAGAATCCACCATACTATTCTAGATACAGCTGCCGGCATTTTCAGAAAATCAACACATAAATTATTTACTCTCTCTACAAATTGTTAAAGTCATCAATTGTTTTCAAACTTCTATCACTCTAGACATTAAACTTTACATAATATTTAACTCTGAAATTGAAAATGTTTAGGTAAAATTGATCATAAAATTTCTATACTCAAGTAACCTTTTATTTTTTAATGAATTAATTTCGTTGATCTTATTTATACAGTACTAACTGAATTGAAAAAAATTTCACATGACACGTAAAAAGATCTAGATCAAAGACTTCATCGAAGAGGAAATAGATCGGGAACCGTAGTATCCACTAGACGGTTATGAAAAACAGACCGATCAGACGAAAGTACATGGATTGTCGACATGGCAATCCAAACAAAACAAATCAAGATCATTGGATTGATCATACGGTCAAGATTTACTAAGTTGCTAATGTTGATAAGTTAGATATCAGAGAATATTCTGTTGATCCTATTTTCAGATAGAATTAGATAAGTTGTATCAGATTCTATGTAACTGATTGAAGGCCTATAAATAGAGGCAAGATGTAACTTCAAACAGAAGATAACAATTCTCAAAACCCATAAGAAACAAACAGACTATGCAGCTTGCATTAGCCTTGCAAATTTTTTCTCCATAATGAAATACTATCAAAATCTCCCCATGAAATTTCTTCCCTTTAAGGGTTTTCCACGTAAATCATGGTGTTGTTATTCTCTCATTCTCTCTCTTAATTATTCTCTATATTTTCATATTATAATGTAGAAAATTCATGATCAATTCTCAAAAACCGTGAATTTTTTTCCTTTACAATTGGTGCTTTCATTGAGAGAGGAGAAAAAAACTCAAGAAATCACTTCCCAAAATGCTCAAAACTAAATCAAACGACCCATCAACCACGAAAGCAGAAGTAGAAACGAAAGTAAAAGTGGAAATGGCTACAGAACCGGAAGCGAAGAACGATAAATTCATTTATTACATATTCGATCAGTTTATTTTGTTTGAACGATTATTATTATTTTAAAAAAATACTAATGTTATTCGTTGGCGATCGAATCTGGAAAATTATGGTAATGGTCACCACCGTCATCACCAACCGTGAGGAACACATTGCTGTTTATGAAACGTCACTACCGCGAAAATTTCCATCACCGGAATAAAGATAAAGATAAAACCATCAAAAACTTCCTCAGTCATCGTACCTGATGGAATAGTCGCGAGAAAGAACCAATAACACACCCATGGCCTTGCCATGGTGACGTCAGGCTTTATCTAGAATGAGAATAATCGTCGGAGCTAATGGGGTCATCGCAAACCACCCCCATTTTCCAAAATATGAAACTCAGATCTATGCAAAACGAAACACTTTCAGGAACCCAAGGCGTCATTCAGAAGAATATTTTGGTCAAGCTAGAGCAATTTTCACTCGAAAATGCTGCCGGGATCTGCCGCACGCGCCACCACGCGCCGTCAGCAGAAGAGATCTTCTTATCAAACCCGTTTCCAATTTCTGGGTAGACCTAACCAGTCCACAATGCTCTTCATAAGCCACATGAAGCTCAGCTCCTCATGAAGCTCAACTCCTAGCCCAATGCTCTTCATAAGCCACATTTTGTAGATTTAATCAATGTTCTACAAGCTTTCCTCATAATAAAATAATTGTTGCAGTGCTGATTTCCAAATAATCAGTACAAAATTAAAGGGAAGATTTGTTTAAGTATTATTTATTACTTAATGCAAAAATTCTATTCGATTAATTTACATTATTTTATGTGCTCTTAATGTCAGAAAAATAATACGATTATTTAAATCAATATTAGTGGACAAAGAATGAGTTTCAAGATTCAGATGCAAACATCATAGCTCAGGTATGCATACTTTCTCAAAATTAAAAGTCACATTGATGATTTCCATTAAAACTGTGGGATTGGATCCATGAGCTTTCAAAGCATTCATAAAAATTTTCAGAAAATGTATCAGTTCAACCCCATTCAAAATTCAACTATGGTGATACTATTTTAAATTATTACTTTGTCTTTAAATACATATATTATCCACTAAAAATTTGAATGATTGCATGAGCATATTGTATAACATCTTGAAATATATTTAGACAATCGTTATAGCATGTTAAATTAGTAGGAATTAGTTCAACATTAATTGAGTAGGGCATAATTAACTGGCTCGCTATGTTTAAAATTTATCATGCTTTGATGTAATTATAGAAATTATATTTATCATGTTTAGGTCATTTATTTTGATAAAATTCATAATTTAACCCTATTATGGATAACAAGAAATGTTGTTAACGGTATTCAAACTGATTTGATGCACGCATTGCACGATGAATGAATTTTTGAATTTTCAATTCTAAATTTTGAATTTAAACTTTTCTAAAGCTATATATATATAATCTCTCTTAACTGTTGATGAATGAAAATATAAACTTTTATATGCGTATTTTTTTGGGACTAAGCTCTTTCCAATTCTATATGCAAAAGTGTAGAAAAATAAAAAGATGAAAAAATGATGAAAATGGAGGCGCCCTGACTACGGGAACGTAAAAATATTGAGAACGGGAAACGTTGTTGTAACAAGAACAGGAAAAGTTGAGAACGGAAAACGTTGTTGCAACAGGAACAGGAAAAGTTGAGAACGGGAAACGTTGTGGGAATGGGGACAAGAAAAGTTAAGAATGGGAAATCTTGTAGAAACGGGAATGAGAAACGTTGAGAATGGAAAACGTTGTGGCAACAGGAATGGGAAACATTAAGAACGAGAAACGTTATGGCAATGAGAACAGGAAAAGTTGAGAACGGGAAACATTATGGTAATGGGAATGAGAAATGTTGAGAACAGGAAACTTTGAGAAATGCTAAATGTTGTGGCAACTGGAATGAGAAACGCTGAGAATGGGTAACGTTGTGGCAACGGGAATAGGAACGTTGAGAACGGGTAATGTTGTGGCAACAGGACGGGAAACGTTGAGAATGGGAAATGTTGTGGCAATGAGAATGGGAAACATTGTGGCAACGGCGATGGAAAATTTGTTGCAATGGGAATGAAAACAACAACGAATACGACACTGAAAATGGAAATGCATTGGAAGCCGAAACGGAAATGGCGTGACAACAACAAAAAGTGAAAAACAATTCAGTATTTAAGCTGAAGTGAACTGAAGAGAACCTTACGGAAAATCATACGTCATTTGAAAAAAAACAGAAATTAGCTTCTTGAAGAACTTTGTGAAACTCAATTTGGAGTTTTGGGGTAAAAGTTATAATAGTTTTCATACAAGCTGTTCGGAAAGAAGATAATATAGAACTATCAAATTCAGAAATTAAGATGTAATAAGTGGGAGAAGATAACATTGTAAATCATATACCATCAGAAAATACAAGAGTCTACTTCTTGATGAATTTTACGGAATTCAATTTGCAGCTCCCGATAAAAAGTTATGGTAGTCTCAATACATGTTGTTCAGAAATGAAGATTACACAAAATAGTAAGATTTGGAAATTATACTATATCAATTGGTAGCTGGCCACATGGTGAATCATATAATATTACAAAGATAAGGAAGTCTAGTTCTTGAGAAATCTTACGGAATAGATTTGGAGCTCACAACAAAAAGTTATGATGATTTCAATAAAAGTTGTTCGAGAAAGTAGAATATGCATAACCTTAAATTCGGAAACTAAACTACATTTACTAGGGCCAATTACATGACGAATCTTTTATCAAGAAAAAGTTACAGAAATCAACCTTGTGAAGAATTTTATGAAAATCAATTTGAAACTCCCAATCAAACATTATGGCAACTCTTGTTGGTGTTATTCAGGAAGTAAATATATGAATGTTTCTTAAATTTATTTTTAATGTATATCAATTTTGATAATATTACATAGCAAATAACATATTATTAGAAAATTATGTATATCTATTTCTTGAAGAATTTTGCAGAACTCGATTTGGAGCTCTCTAACAAAAGTTATGCAATTTTTGTGAAGGTTGTTCGAGAAAGCAGAATATGCTGTAAGGTCAATTTCGAAAATTAAACTGTATTTTATGGAAGCAAACTATACGAAGAATCATACATCATCAGAATGATACAAAATTCTACTTATTAGAGAATTTTACAGAATTCAATTTGGAGATTTCAATCAAAAGTCACGGAAAGCATATTATACATAACTGTCAAATTCATTAATTAAACTGTACCGACAGCGAGCCAATTTCATGATGAATTATATATCATCGGAAGCATATGAAAATCAACTTCTTTAAGAATTTTAAGGAATTCAATTTGGAACTTTTGATCAAAACTTATGGCATGATAACGTGAAGACTGCTTACAAGACAAATACTTGGCGTCAACTTTCTTTCTTCTTCAATAACAATGGAAATTAGGGCGTGAGTCCTTGAGCAGGCAGTTCATAAGTCCTGTTCTCTAAAGGAAGTAAGGGCGTAAGTTCTTGGGATGGGTAGTTCATAAATCTTAATCTTAGAAGGAACTAAGGGGGTGAGTTCCTTGGAGGAGCAACTCGTAAGTCCTACTCTTAGAAGGAACTAAAGACGTAAGTCCCTTGGGGGGGCAACTCCTAAGTCCTACTCTCAGAAGGAACTAAGAGCGTAAGTCCTTGGGAGGGGCAATTCATAAGTCATACTCTCAAAAAGGAACTAATGGAATAAGTCCTTGGGAGGGGCAGTTCATAAGTCCTACTCTCCAAAAAAGAACTAAGGATGTAAGTCATTGGGAGGGGCAATTCATAAGTCCTACTCTCAGAATGAAGATGGGGCCACAGTTCTTTATTTGAACATAAGTCCTTTAAAAAGGACATTTCGTGAGACATTCTCCTATAATGCGAAAAATGCAAACAGGGACATGGTTCTTTATTTAAACCAAAGCCTTTGAAAATGGACAATTATTAAGTCGCTTCTCTCATAATAAAAATGGGGTATGGTTCTTTATTTGAACCTAAATCCTCATCTAAAAAAAATGACAGTTCGTAATTCTTTTTCTCAGAATGAAGACGGGACCATTGTTCTTTATTTAAACCTAAGTCCTTGAGGAAGCATGTATATCATAAAGAAATTAAATTTTTATCCTCGGGAACAACTTTCACAAAATAACATAGTTATTCTCAAGAGAACTAGAGGCCAAAAGTTTCTTAAGTATTTAAGAACGAATTTCGTTGAAAGCTTTAAGTCAGATTTTGATCTCCAAATTTTACTAATTCTTTGAATGAAATACAAAAAAGGGAGTTCAATGGAAGAAATATTGCACAAACAGAGTAATTCATATTGATCGAAGCAGAAGTACAAAAGGAAAATAAGGAAACAGTAGAAACTCTACCAATAAATGTGGAACATCAAACTCAAAACTCATGTGATGCAATTATGAAATGGTACGCTCACTCCTTACTCATCTCAATTATTATGTTCTTGTACAACATTCTTGTCACAAATCTTAACATATGAGAGAAGGAAAATGAAAAATGTAGAAAATGAAAAAAAAATTATCAATGAGCCTGTAGTGATAGGAACGGAAAGGAATAACAACAAATGAATGAGAAATAATCATGATTAACAAAAAGATGACAAGTAAGTTACTTGACATTCGTAAAACACCTGTAAACGAAAATAGAAGAACATAACGACAGAAAGAAAAGAAGAAGCCGTCAGTAGACGGTCAAAAAGTTTCTTGAAAAACTACATCGCATGTTCCCAAGAAGCGCATGAGAACAGAAATAGGCAGGCGTAAGTCAGATCAGTAAAAGATCATAATTACACTTCAACGAACAAAATTCTGTCGAGTGTAATGGGGGCTAATGAACAGATAAAATTTTACATGACACGTGATAATATCTAGATTAAAGACTCCATCGAAGAGAAGATAGATCGATAACCTTAAGATCAACTAGGCAGTTATGAAGAACAGACCAATCAGATGAATGTACATGGATTGCCGACCTGGCAATCCAAAGCAAAGCTAATCAAGACCATTGGATTAATCAGACAGTCAAGATTTACTAAGTTGTTAAGGTTGATAAGCTAGATCTCAGGAAATATTATGTTGATCATATTTTCATATAGAATTAGATAAGCTGTATAAGATTGTATGTAACCGATTGAAGGCTTATAAATAGAGGTAAGATGTAACTCAAAACAGAAGACAACAACTCTCAACACCCATAAAAAAGAAGCTGACTATGCAGCTTGCATTAGCCTTGTAAACCCTTTTTCCATAATGAAATACTATCAAAATCTCCCCATGGTTTATCTTCCCTTTAAGAGTTTTTTCACGTAAATCATGGTGTTGTTATTCTCTCATTATCTCTCTTAATTATTCTCAATATTTTCATATTATGATGTAAGGAATTCACGATCAATTCTCAAAAATCGTGAATTTTTTCCTTTACACTAAGTAAAATGAATATTAAATAATTGAGAAAATAATTACAAATGTATAATCATTGAAAAATAATTAATGAGAATTACTATTTGTAAATTTCATAAGGGTAAAAAAATTAGGACAAGGAAAAAAGTTAATGGACAAGAAGACTGTCCAAACATGTTTACGAAAGTCTTCTACCTTTTAATATACTAGGTGAACATTGTGTGTATTGTACGTATCATTTTAATCAGTTTCAATGTCATGAACAAAAATTTATACGTTTATAATATAATCATAATCAAATTATATGAAAAAAAATATACATCTTATTGCTATGGACACTTTTTATAGACAATAATTTTTTTCTAATTTATTCTTTTAACCAGAAAAACTAAACCAATTTAAATATATGAACCTGTAGTTTTAAAAAAACTAAACCAATTAAATGTATGAACCTATAGTAGAAATACATTAACACAAGAGTTGCTATATGAATGAATATTACATTTTAAAAGTTACTTCTTATTACATTACAATTCAAAAGTTACATTTCAAAAGTCATTGTAGATACCGTATTTTATCCGGCCTAATACATGAAATATACATGCTTTATATTTTGGCTCTTTTGAAAACTAATCCAATACTAAAATAAGAAAAGTGGTCCAAAGACTAAAAAGTAAAATGAAGGAAGAGATTAGGGAGCTAAAAGAGCAAATGGCTAAAGTCCTCGAACTCCTGGCCGCAAGTAAGGGAAATGCCTGTTTTGAAAATCCGCAAGGAGCTCAATCATCACAAAATCAACTGCCAAATGATACTCCACTTTACCCTCCTGGGTTCACTCCAACATATCAACGTCATCAGGTTGACCAGTTTCAGCATGCTTCACCACCAATAAATATCTAGCATCATCCATTTTCAAATGTCCAGGAAACAATGCAGACAGGGAAAACTGGGTACAACCCATCCGCGATGGCATGTGGTCACAACCAGGCTTTCACTCCACAAGGCGAACTTATTAATGAGCCAATCATCATAACCGATGTTGATGACCCAAAGATACATAAGCCTATTACCAAGCCAAGTGATGACCCACGATCGAAAGATAAATTGGACTTTCTGGAGGAGAGATTACGTGTTATTGAAGGTTCTGATGTATACGGTACCATCGATGCCACCCAATTATATTTGGTCCCTGATGTGAACATCCCACATGAATTCAAACTACCTAAGTTTGAAAAATATGATGGTAGTACATGCCCCAGAAGTCACCTTATTATGTATTGCAGAAAATGGCTGCTTGTGCAAATGATGATAAGCTGCTGATTCATTTCTTTCAAGATAGCCTGACGGGAGCCGCATCTCGTTGGTATATCCAATTGGATAACCAACATATTCAGAGGTGGAAAGATCTAGCAGATGCTTTTTTAAGACAATATAAGTACAACATAGACATAGCCCCTGATCGTTTGGACTTACAAAGGATGGAAAAAAAACCTACAGAAGGCTTTAAAGAATATGCACAAAGGTGGAGGGAGTTAGCTGCTCAGGTACACCCCCCATTGTCAGACAAGGAGATGGCTGGAATGTTTATTAACACCTTGAGACCTCCATTCTATGACAGAATGATTGGAAACGCTTCAAACAACTTCTCTGACATCATAGTGATCGGTGAAAGGATTGAGTATGGGATAAAGAATGGAAGAATTTTGGAAATTATATCAGATACATCGTCAGTAAAAAAGGGGCCTCCATTGAAGCGAAAAGAAGGGGATGTGCAGATGATCAATTCTGGGTACCCATCACAAGCTATGAACCCGGGATCAGGATTTTCAAAGTATGGGGAAGGACCCAAGTCTACGACATCATACGTGGCTAATACCTCACAAATTCCATACAATTACACTCTCAACAATCAACATCTCAAAATAACCCAAGACCCGGTTTCAGACCACCGGCCCACCAGTAAAATATTGGTCAGGTTGATCAGCCTCTGAGGGGAAATAGAAATAATCAACGTTTTAACCAATATGATGCAATCCCCATGTCATATACAGAACTCTTACCTCAATTGATACGGAATAATCAATTGGTGCCAATTCCTTATGAACCTCTACAACCACCATACCCAAGGTGGTATGATCCGACTGCTCATTGTGAGTATCATGCTGGGGCAGTGGAACATTCGACTGAGAATTGCACGGCATTAAAAGGTAGAGTACAGGCACTGATCAAGGCTGGATAGTTGAATTTCAAAAAGGCAAATGGGAATCCAGATATCATATCCAACCCTCTACCAAATCATGAGAATCATGCCGTGAATGCAATTAAAGAATATTTTTCATATAGAAAGAGGGATGTGGAAGATGTGAGCATGTCAATGGAAACACTTTTCCATCTTCTTTCTAGAGCAGGGTACACCTACCTAACACGCTCAGAGGATGAGTGCGTTTCTAGGAAGCCTATGCATGACTTCGATTGTTTGTTTCATAAGAAGGTGACGGGGCATACAATTGAGGAGTGTGCTGATTTTAAAAAGGAAGTGCAAAAGTTGTTGGATGCAAAGATACTTACAATAAGTCATGAAGGAGAAAGGAAATACTAAGAAGATGACTCTTTAGTCCTCATGATAACTAAAAAATCATCTGAAAATAATGTTGAAATGTCATCCTATATCCCAAAACCTCTCACAATACATTACGAGGAAAACATAACTCGCACCACTACGTCTTATGCTCCGACGCCTATCACCATTCAAATACCGGGTGCGTTCGCTTACAAAGATTCAAGAGCAGTACCCTGGATGTACGGATATGAGGTTATTACAAGCAGTAATGACAAAACTCAAGAGCTAAATCCGTCTGACCTCGATCTCCCCATAACTAATATTTCGGGAGTAGGTGGGATGACGAGGAGTGGCAGATGCTACACGCCAGAAGTTTTGAAAATGGATAAAAGCGATGTGTTTGAAAGGCAAAGGAAAGGGAAGGCCAAAGAAGGCGACAATGGTCATGAATTCCAAGGAGAAATGCATGGCGGCCAAGTGATAGACCTAGATATAATAAGAGGTACGGAGAAAGAAAGAGCAGTGTCTGAAGAAGAAGTATGTGAATTTTTGAAGCTCATCAAGCAAAGCGAGTATAAGGTGATTGAACAACTTAATCGCTTACCTGCTCGCATATCCTTACTGTCACTCTTTCTGAATTCTGAACCACATCGCCAAGCATTATTGAAGGTTTTGAATCAAGCATATGTCTGTCATGACATTACGGTGGATAAGTTGAGTGGAATTGTGGGAAATATTATCGCACCGAATTTTATCACTTTCACAGATGATGAAATCCCGGCCGATAGTACTAGGCACACCAGAGCTTTACATATATCCATAAAATGTAGGGATTATATTGTTGCAAAAGTATTGATTGATAACGGCTCATCTCTAAATGTAATGCCAAGATCCACACTAGCAAAGCTCCCAGTGGACGTGACACATATACGGCTGAGCATGATGATAGTAAGAGCATTCGAATGCACCCAAAGAGAAGTAATCGGAGACATAGAGATACCTATCCGAATTGGACCATGCATATTCAATATTGTTTTCCAAGTGATGGACATAAATCCAGCGTACAGTTTCCTTTTGGGTCGACCATGGATTCACTCTGCTGGAGCAGTACCTTCTTCCTTACATCAGAAGCTGAAATTCATAATGGATTATAAACTCATTTTTATATATGGGGAAGAAGATTTTTTGGTATCCAAGCCAGCCACCATGCCATATGTCGAGGCGGCAGAGGAAGCATTGGAGTGCTCATTTCGATCATTTGAGATTGCGAACACCACATTTGTTGCTAGTGGGAAACCCTCTCCAACGCCAAACCTATCAAAAGTATCTCAAATGGTTGCAAGGTTGATGATCAAAGGAGGATACCAGCCAGGTAAGGGACTCGGGAGTGAGCATCAAGGCATAAAAAAGTTAATTGACTGGGACAAGAATGAGCAAAGGTTTGGACTTGCATATAGACCGACTAAGGCTGATAGAGGGAGAGTGGAAGCTCAAAAAAAAGAAAAAAGGATTGCTAGGCTTGAAAATAGGGAATTCGATGTGAAATGGCAATTATACCCCATATTTCTAAATCCTTTAGAAGTGGAGGAATTTCATTCGAAGAACCGGTTATAGTAGAGCAGTACAACCTTGAAGATGATATCGACGAGCTTTCAATATACGCAATCCTGGGAAAATCATCAAGTTCAAGTACAGAGGACTTGGTTTTTCGATACGATTCAGATCATGAACTTAATAATTGGGACGACACCGAACTACCAATGCTTCTCGAGAATTTTCAAGAGTAATGTGTTCATGCCAAAATTCTAATGATTATACCCAATGCCTTAGAAATTTTATTGTTATGGTCCTATGTTCTCGTCTATTTCATGTCATCTTTTTGAATGAAAATCTAAAAAACTTGTTTCGTCTCCTTTTGCTGATGATAAATATAATTCTAGTTTCTTTTTGTTTCTTCCTTCTATGTCTTCTTTTTCCATACTCATGCTTTGACAATCCCATTCTTAGCATAGAGTCAGGTGAAAGCGACGAGGATAATTTCGAACCATCTCCGGAAATGTTAAAAATGGTAGAGTCAGATGAAAAAATAACTCAACCATATTAAGAGTTAACGGAGGTGATAAATTTAGGATTGGAGGGAAAGACGAAAGAAGTCTAAATCGGCACTTCTATGACAAGCCAAGGCCGTCGAAAATTAATTGACTTACTCAAAGAGTATATTGATGTCTTTGCATGGTCTTACCAAGATATGCCAGGTCTTGACACTGATATCGTGGTTCATCATTTGCCACTTATGCCCGAAAGTAAACCAGTGCGACAAAAGTTAAGGAAAATGAAACCAGACATGCTGGTACAGATCAAAGAAGAAGTTAAAAAGCAAGTAGATGCGGGTTTTCTAGAAGTAGCAAAATATCCTGAATGGGTTGCTAACATAGTCCCAGTGCTGAAAAAAAATGGGAAAGTAAGGGTGTGCGTCGATTATAGAGATTTAAATCGGGCAAGCCCCAAGGATAATTTTCCATTACCCCATATCGATGTCTTAGTAGATAACACTGCGGGACATTCAACCTTCTCTTTCATGGATGATTTTTCGGGGTATAACCAAATCAAAATGGCTCCTGAAGACCGTGAAAAGATGACTTTTATAACTTTGTGGGGTACATTTTGTTATAAGGTTATGCCATTTGGCCTGAAGAATGCATGGGCAACTTACCAGCGGGCAATGGTAACATTGTTTCATGATATGATGCATAAAGAAATTGAAGTTTATGTTGATGATATGATTTCCAAATCATGTCAAGGAGAAGATCATACGGTCACTCTATGAAAACTATTTAGACGGTTGAGAAAGTTCCAGTTAAAGCTTAACCCGATAAAATGTACATTCGCAACGTCTTCAGGGAAACTACTTGGTTTTTTCGTGAGCAAGGAAGGAATAAAAGTTGACCCTGATAAGGTTCGAGCCATCATTGATATGCCACCACCTCAAACTCAAAAGGAAGTTAGAGGTTTCTTGGGGAGATTAAATTACATAGCCCGTTTCATCTCACAGCTAACTGCAACTTTTGAACCTATCTTTAAACTTCTCCGCAAAAGTGACACAGAAGGAGGGAATTCAAGCAGCTTGTGATATGAAGATAAAGAAGCTTCGAGTGTACGGAGATTCGTTACTGGTGATACGACAACTGAACGGAGAATGGGAAGCTAGAGACTCTAAGCTAATACCTTATAAAAAACATGTCATTTAGTTAAGTCGAACTTTTGAAGTAATCTCATTTGACCATATACCCAGAGAGAATAATCAAATCGCAGATGCGCTGGCAACTCTAGCGTCCATGTTTGCTGTAGGCTTTAAGGAATAAGTTCAACCCATAAAAGTTGAGAGGCGAGATTTTCTTGCTCACTGTATGAGCATTGAAGAAGAGCCAGACACAAGACCTTGGTATTACGACACCAAACAGTATATAAAGAATGGAGAATATCCATCCAAGGCTTCTGAGAATGATAAACGCACTATTAGAAGATTGTCCATGGGTTTCTTCTTGAATGATGAAATACTCTACAAAAGAAACCATGATATGGTGCTCTTAAGATGTGTTGATGCAAGAGAAGCGAATCAAATCATAGAGGAGGTTCATGAAGAAATTTGTGGAGTTCATGCTAAATGATATATGATGGCCAAACAAATCTTGAGAGCAGGATATTATTAGTTAACTCTAGAATCTGACTGCATCAAGTACGCTAGGAGATGTCATAAATGTCAAATTTATGCGGATAAAATTCACGTACCGGCATCCCCTTTACATGTAATGGCCGCGCCTTAGCCGTTCTCTATGTGGGGCATCGACGTCATTGGTCCCATCACACCCAAAGCCTCTAACGGGCATCGCTTCATTTTGGTATCTATAGATTATTTTACCAAATGGGTGGAGGCAAGTTCTTATTCAAGTGTAACCAGAAGTGCGGTTGTTAAGTTTATTAAAAAGGAGATAATTTGTCGATATGGTCTACCTGGAAGGATCATCACAAATAATGGTACAAATTTAAATAACAAGATGATGAAAGAATTATGTGAGCAATTCAAAATTATGCATCATAATTCGTCTCCTTATCGTCCGAAAATGAACGGAGCAGTGGAAGCAGCCAATAAGAACATAAAAAGGATCATAGAGAAGATGACGGAGGTTTATAAAGATTGGCATGAGATGCTCCCATTTGCACTGCATGGGTACCGCACATCAGTCAGAACATCAACTGGGGAAACGTCATTCTCTTTGGTATATGGCATGGAAGCAGTCCTTCCAATTGAGGTGGAAATTCCCTCCCTCAGAGTCTTAATGGAGGCGAAATTAGAAGAAACAGAGTGGGTACAGACACGACATGAGCAATTAAATTTCATCGAGGAAAAAAGATTGACGGCATTATGTAGAAGGCAATTATATCAAAGAAAAATGATGCACGCATGTGACAAAAAATTGCGTCCCCGATGTTTCCGAGAAGGAGACTTGGTGTTGAAAAAGATACTCCCATATCAAAAGGATCACCGAGGGAAGTGGACCCCAAATTATGAGGGACCTTTCATTGTCAAGAAGGCTTTCTCGGGAGGAGCTCTCATGCTAACAAACATGGATGGAGATGATTTACCGCACACGGTTAATTCTGATGTAGTAAAAAAACTCTTCGTTTGACCACTCTAAGTATGGGAAACTGAAATTAAAAAAAATGTTAAAGCTGTCTCGAATACTGGAAAAATTCTTCTCACATTTTTTCTTCTATTTTCTTTTTCCAAACCAACGTTTGTAAACACTGTTCATCATCAATGAAGAGCCTTTCTTTTCTTCTTTCTTTCCCAGTTGACAAATACATATACTTCATCTTCTCTTTATTTCCGTTATTTCTTATTCCTCTCAGTTCTAAGATATCATTAACTACTCTTGAAATAACTCAGAAGAATGAACTTGGTCAGTGAAAGCTAATTGAAAAAAAAAATGGAACTTAGAAGGGTGACCTGATTGTAAAGTAAAATCTAAAAAGTCATCACGAGGAAGGTCAATATGCGCATGACAAAGGCTAAAGCGAAATTGGAGGATTACCCAATTAGTAGTACAGAAGAGAAGCAGAGAGATTATTTACCACTAACATGGAGCCAAATACTGGAGCATAAACTAATAAATAAGGATGTATCATTTTCCTAAAAATATGCTCGATACTTCATTGTGCGTCCATGATCCTAGGTCAAGTGATTGTTCTAAAGGGTGTTTGATATGTTTAAAAATCATCATATAATTTTCTTATAAAAGTTCACAATCATGCATAGCATGCACGCATTCAAAATCACTACTTTACATTTAGGTTCAAGAATTACAATGCATAGACATACACCACATTAGTTGTTTGACAAATTCAGGTGCATAAATCACTTAATTCTTTCCAAATTCACACATGACCTTCCAACATTTAAAGCATGCATTAGTCTAGCTTTTGTTGTCATGAGACTTGCATAAGTCAACTTCAACATCAATTAATATGGTTAAATCGAACCTGAATTGAGTCGAGGTCGAAGCCCGGTGTCAGCGCCGGGTCCATTTCCTTTTCAATTAATGTAGTTAAATCAAACCCAAATTGAGTCGAGGTCGAAGCCCGGTGTCAGCGCCGAGTCCATTTTTTTTTCAATTAATGTGGTTAAATCGAACCCAAATTGAGTCGAGGTCGAAGCCCGGTGTCAGCGTCGGGTCTATTTCCTTTTCAATTAATATGGTTAAATCGAACCCGAATTGAGTCGAGGTCGAAGCCCGCATCCACCCAGTTTCGTTTTCCTTTTCACATATCTTCGGTTCAATCGAACCCGACTTTGTCGCGGTCGAAGCCCGGTGTCAGCGCCTGGTCCATTTCAATCGAACCTGCATTGAGCGAAGTCGAAGCCTGTGTCTATCTAGGTCCATTTCGCTCCATCTCATAGAGCCTTATTTAGTCGAGGTTTCTATTTCCTATTTCATATATTATTGTACCGATCAAAATACTTATCTACGCCTTTGTACACGTTCTGAGATCAGAAGCGTGCTCAAAGGGGGGCAACTGTAGATACCGTATTTTATCCGGCCTAATACATGAAATATACATGCTTTATATTTTGGCTCTTTTGAAAACTAATCCAATACTAAAATAAGATAAGTGGTCCAAAGACTAAAAAGTAAAAATTGAAAAAGGAGGACTAAAAAATAAAAATTGAAAAAAAGACTAAAAGTAAAAAAAGGCAAACCCTACTTTTGCCTATAAATAGGAATGAAGTCTTCACTTAAAGAGAGGTCTTTTGGGGAGTAAAAAAAGGGGGGGAAGTCATTTTTTAGAGTGAGAAAGAGAGGGGTTGGAAAGAAAGGTGATTTTAGAGAAATGAAGAAGTTCTATACTTCTATTATCTTCATCTTCTTCCATTTCTTCTTCTCAAGGTAGCTTAATTGTTTGGTACATTTATTCATAATATATTTTGTTCATCTCTCTTCTTCATATGAATGTAGTTGATATCTTTTATATTTTTTTTATATATACATAAGTGGATTGTTCATTCCCTATCATTTCTCCTCATTTAAATCTTAACATTTTAATTTTATGCTTTGATGATTTCTTTACAAATTGGATATTGAGATGTCTTTGTCATCAACTTAATTAATGAGGATGATGATAAAGTTTTGAGGGGTGGAAAAATTAACCAAATGTGAATCAACCCTTTT